>OZ007500.1:134496164-134556164 GCA_963931805.1 Microdon myrmicae
AGGACCTTTGCTAGCCATCAATAACGCCCTTTGATATACAGAGAGCAACAAGCCACTTGTCTAAGTGTCATCGCCGGCCCGGAAAGATGTTGCAGTACAGCAACATGAATAAAAGCTAATCAGCTTAGACGTTGTAAATCCAACATACAACCAATTCATTTGCAGCCGTTAGAGTTTGAAATAAATTACATGTATGCACTAAAGCCCAAGCTTATGCAGTAAAAGAAAACAGCCACTGGAAAACTTGCAGTGATAAGGTAGTCATGTCAGAAAGACTTCGAAGTCTGTTCTCAGGCGACGTGACGTGAGCAATCTCCTAATTGGAACCGTTGCCAATCGAGTGATTAGCTTTCGAAAGAGACGGACTCTGGCCATTGACCTCGACAACGGTTCATCAAGAGAAACGGAGAAACCTGTTGTTTGAATGGGGAGCCGGTGATTTTCAAATGCTTGGAACGAGGTTGTTGTTTTTGAGACCACGGTTACGATTGCTTTGCGAAGAATTTTTAATCGCGTTTGAATTTGAAGAAGAAGAAACGTTTGATTTGTCGGCGCTCGAATTAACATTTTTATTCCTGTTTGAAAAAGAAGAAAATCCCAAACTGTTCGTATGCTCAACATTAATGAAGCAGTGTTCAATTATAACGAAGAGGGTAAAGTGTTCCAATTTAAATAAAGTTGAACTTAATTAATTTCTTGTTTTATTTTGCTGGGCTACACACGCCACAAGTTGTCTTATGGCTTCTAATGTTTCCTCAATGCTTGGTGACGGCAACATTTCGTCTTGATTTTGCATTGGTGGAGCCTCCAATTCTTCTGTAAGCTAACCATTTAGCAATTCATTGAAGTGCACTTCCCATCGGTCCAGAATGCCTTCCGGATCGGTGATCAGATCGTTATCTTTGCAGTAAATGTAGAGTGGTGTGTACCGCGTCATACTATCATTATTTGATAGAACTTCTGCCCCTGGTGCGGACCTCTCTATTTCACAGACAACGTTTTTTCCCAGACACTTTTCTTTTGTCTGTGAAGCCTTTTTTCCGATTTTCTAAGCTCTTTGTATTTCTCTTCGCGTACCCGGGTCCTATGAGACAGCTGCATTGCCCGGTATGCAGC
Organism: Microdon myrmicae; assembly: GCA_963931805.1. Taxonomy (NCBI): domain Eukaryota; kingdom Metazoa; phylum Arthropoda; class Insecta; order Diptera; family Syrphidae; genus Microdon; species Microdon myrmicae. Next base: position 134,497,281 of record OZ007500.1, read on the forward strand.
ATTCTTACGTTCAGTGGCTAGTTTGCACTCATCACCAAACCAGTTCCTCAGTATTGCTAGATTTATACAACCGGAAGCTCAACTCTTTAGCCTTAATGGCTTTCTGGACCCGGAATCGAACCACATATTTCTCTTGGGTTTGATACTCTTTACCCTGTGTGGAATAGAGGTTCGCATGCCAAGTAAAATCGTGTCTGTCAATTTGTCCGCTATAGGGCCAACATCGTTATTGAGGAAAAATAAGGACCAATGTAACCTCCCAAATAAGTCGTTCAGACCTTCCCAGTTGGCTTTCTGGTAGAACAATACTATTTTTTTGTGAGTTTTCTCATTAACGTTACTGTTGGTTACTGAGCTGACACGACACAGTGGTCAGAAGTGCCGAAGGGCGAAGAAACTTCATTTGTGTATTCGTTTGGGTGGGAGGTGAGAAACAGCTCCAGTGTTTTGGTGGAATGACCATATATGTCTGGTACCCGTGTTTGCTCATTGACAAGTTGAGTTAAGCTATTTGAATCAGCAAAGAGCTGGACATATTGACCTTCAGATGTTGTGTGTCGGGAGTGACGAAGCCACTGAGGGTTATGCACATTAAAATCACCCGCAATAACGATTTCAGTGTGCGGATATAGGGTCAAGATCCTATCGATAGAATCAGACAGAGCATCAAATTCGTTAAAGGATGCGTTTCTATCCAAGTTTGGGCTTCTGTAAAGACCGCAGTAATGTATGATATGCTTACGAACGTGAAGTTTTAGCCAAGAGAAATTAAATTCTGGGTTGGAGCAGAGCCCATACTGTGGCAGAAGCTGATAAGCAATATCATTTCGTAGGTATGTGGCTACACCACGATGTGGAAAGAACAGAGGCACTAAGTTTTATCCAGGTAGATTAAAATCGGAAATATCTGTATTAGTAATTACCTGGGTTTCGCTAAGTGCAAGGATATTTGGTTTCTGGCTAGAAACGTGGGCAGACAGAAGAGAAATTGCATCTCAAGCCGCGAATGTTACACTGATCAACGCGAAATTCCCGTTCCATTGAAACGGCCATACACAGAAAACCAATACCGCCTCGGGAAAGGATACAAGTCAGGACCAGCAATAGATAAGCGAAAGTAACCACTGCAGGTGTTATGCCCTTGTAGTAGCAGCCCCACTAGATCCATGCCGAAATCCAGGTCACATCCCTTCCATGACGAACATTATGCCACTCAGACACCAAAAACTCTAAAAAGATTATAAATAAATCGAGAGTATCGGTGCATGAGGGACGCAACAGAAGTGAAAAGAGGAAAAGCAGACATAAGGAATGGAATGAGTAGAGGGTTTTCCCGCACTTCACATCACTCGCGTGTGTATCATCGCACCTTTTACAGCACTAAGACGCGTGTACGGAGATCCGTTTATTTGCCTAGGATCGCATAGATAACTTTGCACTGTACTCTGACGCGTGTGTGAAGATCTGTTTGTTTGTTTAGGATCCCACAGTAAGACTTCTTGCGCGGACCGATACTGCAATTGGATATTTTGTGTATATTGAGGATTCCAAAAACGGATTGCGCAACTGATCCGATGGTACGGATCACGAGGTAGAAGCGAACGTGCTGTCTCGTTGGCTGTTTTAAATCGACTCCGATACGAAGGCGAATACGAACTCACTCCAAATGCAATCAACAATTGTCAACATTCTCAGAAGGCGTCGTCTCTCGCTGACATTGATTGATGAAAAGAGAACAGACGTCCGAGTCATTTTCATTTAATATTCATTTATCGTAATTGTTTCACGGAATCAAGTCGTTCTTCTCATTGCTTGTATTATTATGTGTACAACTTTGCTCCCGCCGCTATTTTCTGTGATTGTTTCAGTCGGTTTTAACAACTCATAATACACTACGCCGAGCCGGTCCCACCAAATACTAAGCATGACCTTGGAACTGTGGATATTCGGTTTGGTCGTCGACGTGGAAGCATGGCCGGGATATCCCCATGGTTTTCTGCGCTTGGGATTATCGCAATGTACCCATTTTTCGTCCCCAGTCACAATGCGATGCAGAAATGCAGAAATGAGCCTCAGCCGCAGATTTCTTCATATTAAAGGAGAAAATTAAAACCTCCCACAAATGACGAGAATTTGGCTCGTAAGCTGACATGTTTAATCGAGAATAACTTTATGATGCAGACACAAATCGACTAATATTTCGATGGCGTTATGTTTACAAATACCTAAGCTTATTGTATGACATCTATGATCTATTTATTTCAACTACCACTTACCGCTACAGCCATCTATTGCAAAACGGCGGAAGCAAAGTTGTACACCTATTATATAAAAAGTGAATGAAATTACTACTAAGTAAATTGATTAATACGTCATTCTTCTCATTGCCTGTAGTATATAAAAACAATGAATACGTTTTACTACTAATTAAAGTGATTAGTATACTGTGGATTGATAATAATGGATATAAAAACTACCCTTTCTGCGGGTGTATAATAAAAAACGATTTAGTAAACACATTAAAACACCGCCATTTGGTAGAAACCTTGACGTGGTGCGGGGGCTTAAACTACAATGAATCAATCAGGCTACGCTGACGGAAGCATATGCTCCAGTAGGGCTACTCATGTCAGACAGGCTAGTGAGGAGTGATACCCAAAGAACTACTACTCCTAATCCAGGGTATTACGCATCACCGTGCCCATTGGATGGTTTTCAGCCATGCTTCACAAGCTCTGTCGGTATGCAGTCGACTCCGGGATCTTTGTTGTTATTCAATCGATTTATTGCGCCTACAACTTCGTTGAAAGAGGCTCTGAGGCTCAGCTGTATGTACGTCTGGTGCGTTTATTTGTGGTTGATGGGTGCGCACATTGAGCAGGTTTTCAAAGTACTGCTTCCATCTTGCCACGATGTTATTTGTTTCTGTGACCAGACAACCGTTTGTATCTCGAATTATTTTGGCTCTCCCTCGGTAGCCATTTCTAATTGCGTTTACGCCGGCATACATACCTTTAATGTTCTTTGCTGTGGAATTTTCTACGATTTTTCCGATCCGAGTCTTCTCCCATTCGCGTTTTTTGCGTTTGAAGAGTCTCATTGTCTCTTTCCAAATTGTCACGTGTCTTTCTGCGTTGACTTTATCATATTTTTTTAAGTGGATCACTCGCAGTCATTTACGTTCTTCGATCTTCGCCCTGCACACATGATTAAACCAAGGTGTGGACTTAATTGTTTTCTTAAATCCTAATACCTTTTGGGCTCTTTGTTTGATTACGTCTCTGATCGATGTCCATTTAGTGTTCACATTATTGGTTTCCTCTTCCTCACTACTCCCATTCTGTAGGATACTAAATCTATTCGTTAGTTCGTCTTGATATTCAGCCCTTTTGCGCAGGTCTTTTAGTTTATCAATGTTGAACTTTTTGCTCGTCTCCCGTGACTGCCCATGTGGGTTTGCTGCAAGCCGACTTCTAATTTTGCCGATCACTAGAACATGATCGGAGTCGCAATCTACTCCTCTATATGATCTTACGTCAAGGATATTCGAGTGGTGTCTTTTGTCTATGAGGAAGTGGTCTATTTGGTTACGCGTTACGCCGTCGGGTGATATCCATGTGGCTTTATGGATTTGCTTGTGCTTGAGCATCGTCCTTTTCACTACCTGATTTCTTGACGCTGCGAACGTGATAATTCGAATTCCATTATCATTTAAAACGTCGTGTAGACTTTCTTTACCTATAGTTGGTTGGAAGATATCTTCCTTTCCATTTTAACATCGAATAGTGAGATCCCATCAAATACTTCCTCCAGGGTCTCGTAGAACCTGTCCTTCGTTTCTTCGTCCGTAGAATCTATTGGGGCGTGTACGTTTATAAATACATAATTGTACCATGGGCCCTGTATTTTTAGCACCGATATTAATAAAATTTACATCTTTTACATGAGGCGTGATCTTCTTACTTATGATGAAGCCGGTTCCAAGGTTATATGTGTCGGTACCTCCATACGTCAGTATAAACCCGTTGGTTTCGATTACCTGATGTGGGAGTCGGACTTCCTGAAGCGCGGCGATCTCCATTTGATATTGTTTCGCGTTTTCTACGACCGTCTGTATCGCGCCTGGTTTATATAACGTTCGAACATTCAACGTGCCGACGGGTATATCCTGCTTTTTCCGTTTTTCCCTACGTCTTCTTTTTGCCGACTCGATGTTTTCTTGATGATTTGTTTCCTTATGGTAGACGAATTACTATTGTCTTATTTAAGTGTCATCTTCTTGGTTGACCGTTTTACTTGGACTTTCTGTACCGACTTACACAAAGAACGAAACTTCAACAACTGTTGTTCTCTTGACAAAAAAGAAAAAACACTCCACCCATCTCCCGCTGCCAATTTGCTTCGCTAGTACCGTTGCCTCGGCGAAGAAATTCGGCCACGATCAACTCCGAAACTGTTCGAAGCCGTCGTCGCCGAATAGAGCTGGGTTTATACATTATCACCTCGTATACCAATTTCAATATATTTTATGTATGTTTAAAAACGGTTTGGCGCAAGGCTAATAACCTTGCCCGGAAAAAACAAATTGTTATGGAAAATTTAATAAATTTTACTTGCTCAATAAGGCCAAGACCGGATCCCGGTTGAAGTGCCGATGATGATGATGATAATGATAATGACGATGTTAAAAGCGTTTAAGTCAATATATTTAATTTATTTTGTAAATGTTTTCATTTAGTATGTTTTTTTTATTTCGGTAGGAAGGTGGAAGTCTTCAAAAGATACCTCTGGACCGATCCAGAGGCATGCCGGGTTTTTACCGACTAAAACCTCCTCCCGCCTGGCACATATTACCGCTGATCCCCGTGGAACTTTCTTTTAGATATTCCATCGCGGAGTGGGACGGAGTTTACCTGTTACTCCGCTCGTCACGTCGCAACTGCTGCATCATGTCACATAGAATATCATTTACTACGGACCATGCCTGTTTTGAACTCAGCATGTATTCTATTACTCCTCCCGGAATAACTATCCGTCTCATGTGTCTCTCCAAAATCGTTCGTGCGGTCTCGAATCTCACTCGCTCTGTGACTACGTGTTCCACGTTTTCTATTTTGCCTTCGCAATACAAGCAGTATGAGTGATTCACATGCTTATACTTGTGCATGTATTGCCGAAAGCATCCATGTCCTGATATTAGCTGAATCAGGTGGTAATTCTGCTCGCCATGTTTTCTTTTCACCCAGGTTTCTATATCAGGTATCATGGTGTGGGTCCATCTTCCTTTGGGGGAAGAATCCCACCTTCATTGCCATTCTCTTAGGCTTGAGAGCTCTAATTGTGACCGCATTCTCGGACGATTCTCTTGGGAGACCTCATGCAATGCAGCGTTTTCTTTAGCTGGAATGTCAAGTGGTGTCCTCACGGCCATAATATTGATAGCATCTTCGGATACCGTTCGGAATGCACAGCATACTCTTAGTGATGCCAGCCTATGTGCGCAGTTCACTCCCCTCATGTACGACTTATATTGTGCGGCTCCTGCCCATATGTGAGCTGCATACATTATAATGGAGGTGTTGACACTGGTTATCAGTTTCCTTATGTGGGGCTGGAGTCCACCAACATTGGGTAGCAGTCTCGCCAAAACTTTACATACTCTTGCCATTTTTTCACTCGTTTTCCTCAGGTGTTCCTGGAAGCACAACCTGTTGTCGAGTGTAACACCAAGATATTTAATATAGGGACTGGATCTGATTATTTGTCCTTCTATTTCCAAATCAATGTGTTTAACTTACTGGCGACTACTTATTAAAACTGCCTCCGTTTTATGTCCAGATAGTTTCAGTCCGGCCATATCTAGCCAGCTTTTAATGATCTGGATTGCTTGTGAGCAAATATTCTCCAGGTCATCTAGATGTTTAGCTACGGCCACTATTGCCAAATCATCTGCATACTCCTTCTGGTACATTGACCCCGAGTACACCATCATACATGATATTCCATAACAGCGGACCTAATACAGACCTCTGAGGTACTTCCGCTGTTATTTTAAATTCCTGTAGTCCCTCATTTGTGCCAAAGAGCAGTCCTCTATCCGAGAGATAGTTTTCTAGTATACGTACCAAGTAGGGTGAGACTTTTAGATCGCCCAACGCTTCTAGAATCCGATTCCAGTTCACCGAATTAAACGCAATTTTAACATCTAGTGTCACCACCGCGCAATATTTTTTAGTACCTCCTAGCCATCGTGCTCCAGCTATCGCATTGCGAGTGATGTCGCACTGTGGCGTTTCTAACAGATACACACACAATACACAAACAAATAGTGAAGCACACCGAACGAAAATCGAATAAGAAAATGTACCAGAGCCGTATACCATAGCGATAACATAACAATTCCACATCAGTTGAGCGTACTTGAGTTTAGAAATCGACTTCGTACACGCGCCAGTAGCCGGATGTGTTAAGCGTTGGTTCAATTTTTGGTGATTTTAACTGTCATAGAGTCAGTTCGAATAACACGTTCTTCACTATCATCGCAAACGCTATAGCACACCACTGATAGTGCCTTACCGGTTGATCTACCTTTCCGGAACACATACTGAGATTCAGAGAGCCCCGATGTCCCCTCAGTGAATTGTTCCAGGCGAGTGGCAATTACTCGCTCAAGCAGTTGTCCTGTTGTGTCCGTCATGCACAACGGGCGATAAGATGACGGCAACTCTAGATTCTTGACTCCTTTTGGCATAAGCACAAGTCGCTGTTATTTCCATCGTTTTTTTTTTTATTACACTTCTCTCTGGAGAGGCGAACCTATAGCACAGAGTGGGCGCCCCGAGATGCCACTAAATAACTGTTGCAGTTCTTTTTGAACAGTTGCAGGTTGTAACGCTCCGGGAACACTCGCGTGGGAAGGTAGTTCCACAGCTTCCCCCCTCTGTAACGGAACGAGTTCTGATGCAAGGATGTTCGCGCCGTCGGGAGATGAACCGCAAATTGGTGCGATCCGTCGGATTGTCTTGTGGATCGCACATAAGCCGAATTTCGTGGAACAATACCACGAATCTCGATAATTCTGATGCAGGGATGTTCGCGCCGTGGGGAGATGAACCGCAAATTGGTGCGATCCGTCGGATTGTCTTGTGAATCGCACATAAGCCGAATTGCGTGGAACAATACCACGAATCTCGATAGCGGTTGTAGTCCCGACGTCAGCACCGAGTCCCCGATCAGGCGGATCGCTCGTCTCTGTATGCTCTCAAGTAGGCCGAGGGTATGTTTAGGAGCCGAGCTCCAAACATGAGAGCAATATTCGATTGCGGGTCTAATTTGGGATTTATATAGGAGGAGAAGTTGGGCCGGAGTAAAATATTTCTTGGTTCTAAAAAGATAGCTCAGCTTTCCTGAGGCTGACCTGGCGATGCTCGACACGTGCTTATGCCACGATAAATTCCCACAGACGGTGACGGCGAGCAATTTCAAGCTTTCTACAGCTTCAAGGGCCCGGCCATTCATCATCAGCTGTGGAACCGATGATCCACTTTTCTTTGTGCATGTTGTATATTGTGTCTTCGCTGCATTTAAGTCGACGAGATTGGCCCCTCCCCACTGCAGGACCTTATCTAGATACTGATTCAGAGAGTCAATCTGTCTACATCTCAGCTGTTGCGAAGCAGATGCACCAATCGGCCGAACACTCGAAAAGGAGGAAACAAGCTTACTATCATCCGCAAAACTGAACACTTTGTTATCCGTTGTCTCCAACAAATCAATTATGTGAAGCAAAAACAAGGTTGGAGCCAAAATAGAACCTTGAGGCACCCCCGAGTTAACAGGATACAGATCCGAATACTTGCCGTCCACAACAACCCGGACCGATTGATTTTCAAGGAAGCTCTTCGTCCAGTCGCAAAGCTGTTGGGAAAGTCCATATGAACGAAGTTTGCTCAGCAATGCCCCGTGCCAGACACGGTCAAAAGCCTTGGAGATATCCAATGCGACCGCCCTAGACTCACCATGCCGCTCAATCGCAGATGTCCATATATCGGTTACAAGTGTCAAAAGATCTTGTGGGGTGGTTGAAGTTGTGGTGCCTGATACGGACCCAGTCTCACTTCACTCCCACCAAAACGTCGCTGGATAAATGAATTCGGTTCGCCGGAAGTCAATCACGTAAATGTGAAAAATAAAACGCACTGTAGGATTTTGTCGTATACTTATTTGTCTCTTTATTTTTGAACAATAGGCTGGTTTGGTCAACAAATGAATTTATTAATCTTGTTTGAACATTTAAAAATTCCCAATCAACGATCTCTTAACTATGTCTCTAGAATTATTATGGCATACTTTCACACAGAGTTGTTATAACAATAAGCGACGACCGTATCGACAGGAAGGACCTCTGGCTCCTACCCACACTCTGGTGGTTCAAATTTTACTCTCCAGTTGTATATGCGTACTCCGCGGGGGACGAATATAGACTCCTCGTGCCGTCGCACCAATCATACCGCAATCGCAACTGGGTTGGATTCCCACTGCTGTGGTGAAAAGCAAATCCGGTATTTTATTCTAGTGGTGGCCAATCAGAAATCGATTCACTTTGGTTGGAAGTATTTCTATTGTGACCGTACAGATCTGGCTGAATGCCCATTCACTGGAAGCCAGGATGAACGAAAATGCAAAGGGTGCTCAGAAGAGAATCCAAACATGCAGCTGGTCAAATAGATGATCGTATACGGAGGCTGGCTGCATTGCTATCATAAACAATAGGGAAGGGATTTTTCTGTTGATGTTAAGTCAACAGAACTTCGCTTACGATGGCAAGGGCTAGGATGGATGAGTGCATGTTCGGCTTGGGAAACGAATCATAGGGCCTGTCCATTGATATGATTGTTGGGTAAAGAAGTATGGGTCGTATGCGATGATCGTTTATCGCTTGGGCGACCGATCATGGGAAATTTGGCTTGCAGATGTGCAAGCGTACAACTTACCCAGCTTGGATTTGGACCAACGGATGGTAGGGAAAAATAAACGCAGTGAGATTACTGTGTGTTTGGTTAACATGGTTGCCGATCAGAGGAACCGATCAGTTCCTAAATGGTTCGTGATAGCTGAACCGAAATGGTTTGAATGACATGATATCGTTGATGCCATGACAAGATGTTGATCTTGCCGTGGGTTTATATTTCAGGTAACAGGTGGTTTGCACCTCTTAATTGCAGGTGCGAAATGGGAAGTTGGGGTAAGGGAAATGGATGGTTCTTGGGAGATGCTCAAACAACCCCCACAGTCTCCCGGAAATTGTCCTGTTTAAGGGCAGGTTGTGTAGAGACTGCTGAAGACTTCCGGCTTTTTTGTTAAAGCAGTCTTCACTACAGCGTTAGGGATACCATCCAGCCCCGGGGTCTTGTTTTTTTTTGAAAACCCTTGCAGCCAAGAGCACCTCTTCGGTGGTCACGGGAGGTATCTCTTCTTCAGTGATACTCTACTCCTCTTGCACTCTCAACACCTCATCACACTCCGTGAAGAAGACAGCAACGATTCTCGTCATGTCAGTTTTACTTTTTTGCATTTGACTACTGTTGTTGTGTAGTCTTCTCATGACTATCCTGTAGGCGGTGTTATTGTTATTTAATTCATCCCTTAGGGAGCAGAACGCGTCATATTTACTTTTGCGGACTACATTCCTCAACTCTTTCCGTTTGTTGACGAATTCCGCATGCAACTGTGGGTAGGTGTTACGGTTTCTTGCTCTTTGTTGCAAGCGTCTTAACCTGTTGCACTCCGATCGCACATGGGCGATTTCTGAGTTCCACCAATACACTGGTTTGATAGCTCCTGCTGGTTGTCTTTGTCGTGGCATAGAAGCATCACATGCGGTAGTGAGCCACTTCATGACTTTTCCAGCCTGCCTGTTCGCATCGGCCTCTACGTCAAACTGTGCGATTTGGTCTTCCAGTACATAATCAAGCAGTTCCGCATCGAGGTCCTTCTCTTTCCACCCATTTTTCTGGGCTTTCTTCGCCAATCTGCCCGTGATGAATCTCCCATGTAGAAGTATTTGATACATCACGGCTTCGTGGTCACTGTGGGTGTAGGTGTCCAAAACTCGCCACTCCATATTTCTTGTCAACATGAAACTGGCAAATGTGATGTCGATTTTGGACCGGCCTTTCGTTTATGAAGGTGTCGTAAACACCATCATTAAGTAACACCACATCTAGGACTGCGAAAGGTTCGAGTGGTGCCTGGCCTGTACTGTTTGTCCTTGTGCTTCCCCGTTCTACTGGCCAAGCGTTGAAATCTCCAGCAACTATAAGAGGGCTGTGGGGAAGAAGTATGTTGCACCGGCGTACGGCGCTGATTCCCTTCTTCCTCCAGATAAATAGAAGCAAGTTCCGCTGCAGCAAACTGTTCACCAGAAAAGAGCAAATAAAACTCACTGTGTGGTTGATCTGTAATACGCATTTAATGTTTTACGGTAAGATTTTGTCTATTGTAAGTTGTGTTCTAGTTTATGTATAATCTTTATATTTACTTTCAAGACTCAGTACAAACGTTCACTGAGAGTTTTATTTAAGTGGGATGTCATACACTAATTACAAAATCCAAAATGTTCGATTGAAGTTAGTGGGGTCATACACTAAATTTACAATTATGCACGTTAACAGGAACCAGGTAAGGTGAGCAGCACACTGGGGTCACAAGAAAAATTACTTTTAATATAATTGCTATTTACTTAATTTGACTCAGTTAGACTTTCACAATTAAATACACTAAGCGACAAGAAAACTCGACTCGCGGTTAAATTCCACGTCCCGCAGCGCTACGAGACGCGGGAGAAAAATCGGCCGGCGCGGTTGGTGGATGGAATGAGACTCCATCGAGGGTTGGAATCAGGATCTTGATTCACCCTCGATTCGGTGGTGGTGGATATCCTCCCCGCTAAGGATGTGTTTTTACTTACCATAAGAGAGATGTAAAGTCTCTCTCTGTGGAACAGAAAACCAGATTTCGTAATAAGGATCATGGTGGTACACATGTATGTGTGTACATTGGTTCATTCATGGGACAAAGCCATGAGAACGAAACTGAAACAAAGAAAGGGCATAATGTGCATCCATGAGATGTGAGTTCGGCTAAGCAAACAAGCCGAATCTCATTGGATGCTAATTGGGTTTGTGTTTCCTTATGTGAGAAGGTCAGGAATATGTAGGACAAAGGGAATTTATGATCTGAGAGTTCAACTGAGTAAACAAGTTTCAACTCATTAGATGGTAGATGCGTTTGGAATACTTGAATGGTTTGAATTGTTTGCCGTATCGCCAGAATGCCTGCTGAAGAACAGCGTTCTTTTGTTTGTACATGGTACATGCTAGGGAATTAGTTTCAGCGTCTATTACGCTAATTGTATGCAGCTGCGTTGGACTGTTTTTCGTTGGGTGAAAGGGTCGCCAGCCAATGTGTATGTAGGTAAATTTATTGTACACATGTTGAGGCTGGGAATAGCCAACTCAAGGTTAAGATTCCCTGATTATGCGGTTGCATTATATGTGAACCGATGAGTTTTCTTTCAGGGAATGTATGATAAGTTTGGAGAGAATTCGTATAGGGAATTTTTAATTCGAATTACTGAATGAAGCTAAGAATTCTTCCCCAGAAGCTTTTGGCTAAATACATTTGGTCATTTGTTGCGTGAGGCATTTACAGGTGCTTAATGCGATTGCATTAACAGAAAGTTATGATGGCTGGGTTGTAGTTATGGGGGTTCTTCGGGTAAGTGTACAGTGGGGTTTGGCGAAACCGCCACAGGGCTTTTATCTCTAGCTTCTTGTGTTATTCTGTCCAGAAAGCATTTGAAATATTCTATTTCCCACCTTGGCGGAGCGTAACAACAGTAGAAATTAATTCCTCTGATCTTAGTATAGGCAATTCCTACCAGCCGCTGGACACTTCTGCATTCCATGGGGGGATATCCAGTTGTCCAGATGGCCGCTGTTCCGCTGCTGTCTTCCTCTCATGTAATAGCACCAGTGCCAGGCATCCTGTACTGCTCATTGATGAGTACCACGTCGGCACCATGTTCCTTAACCGTTGTGCGGCTCCGCAATGGTTTAAGTTAATTTGAATGTACTTAAACCTGTCCATTTTTATTCAGGAGATTCGACATCGCGTTCTTAAATGCTCGGCATTTGTAACTCCCTGTTGAGTGGTGGTTACCGCCTTCGCATCCTAATTCGCAGAACATGCATTTGGGTTGTGCTTTACAGCCCATTGCTTTGTTTTTTTTTATTTTTCTATTTTTTTATTAGACCTCTCGGGAGAGGCGAACCTATAGCGCCGAGTGGGCGCCCCGAGATGCCATCAAATAACTATTGCAGTTATTTTTGAACAGTTGCAGGTTAAAGGCTCCGGGAACACTCGCGTGGGAAGGGGGTTCCACAGCTTCCCCGCTCTGTAACGGAACGAGTTCTGATGCAGGGATGGTCGCGCCCTCGGGAGATGAACCACAAATGGATGCAATCCGTCGGATTGTCTTGTGGAGCGCATATAAGCCGAATTGCGTGGAACAATACCAAGAATCTCCGAAGAACAGTACCCGTGATAATATCTATAAAGCGCCAAGTCCCCGATCAGGCGGATCGCTCGTCTCTGTATGCTCTCAAGTGGGTCGAGGGTATGTTTAGGAGCCGAGCTCCAAACATGAGAGCGCGGGTCTAATTTGGGATTTATATAGGAGAAGAAGTTGGGCCGGAGTAAAATATTTCTTGGCTGTAAAAATTTACCTCAATTTTCCTGAGGCTGACCTTGCGCTGTTCGACACGTGTTTATGCCATGATACATTCCCACAGACCGTGACGCTGAGTAACTTCAAGTTTTCCCCAGATTCGAGGGCCTGGCCATTCATCATCAGCTGTGGAACCGATGATCCACTTTTCTTTGTGAATGTTGTATATTGTGTCTTCGCTGCATTGAAGTCGACGAGATTGGCCCTTCCCCACTGCAGCACCCTATCTAGATCCTGATTCAGAGAGTCAATCTGTCTACATCTCAGCTGATGCGACGCAGATGCACCAATCGGCCGAACACTCGAAAAGGAGGAAACAAGCGTACTATCATCCGCAAAACTGAACACTTTGTTATCCGTTGTCTCCAACAAATTATTTATGTGAAGCAAGAACAAGGTTGGAGCCAAAATAGAACCTTGGGGCACCCCCGAATTAACAGGATACAGATCCGAACACTCGCCGTCCACAACAACTCGGATAGATCGATTCTCGAGGAAGGTCCTCGTCCAGTCGCAAAGCTGTTGGGAAAGTCCATATGAACGAAGTTTGATCAGCAATGCCCCGTGCCAGACACGGTCAAAAGCCTTGAAGATATCCCATGCGACCGCCCTTGACTCACCATACCGCTCAATCGCAGATGTCCATATATCGGTTATAAGTGTCAAAAGGTCTCCCGTGGACCGTCGGCCACGGAATCCGTATTGACGATCATCCAGAAGTCCGTTGCACTCCAAATACTTAACTAACTCTGTATTGATGACTTTTCCCATCACCTTAGATAAAATAGACAGTAATGCTATCGGACAGCAATTTTGTGGGAGACACTTTTTTCCCGTCTTTGGGATTGGCTGAACTCGGGCGATTTTCCAGCAGGCAGGAAAGATCCTCCGTGCATAAGATAAGCGGAAGAGTCTGCCAAGAACCGGCGATAGTTCTGGAGCACAGTTCTTAAGGACTATTGCTGGTATTCCGTCCGGACCGGTTGCCTTCCTACAGCCCAGTTCACGTAGAATGCGTCGAATGGTACGCGAGGGAAATCTCACATCCCGCATCGAAGACCGTACCGGCGAGATCAGGGGTGGCTCCAAAAGGCCGGGATCGAGGTTTGAATTCGCGGAAACTAAATTCACGAAAACATTAGCTTTATCCTTTGAATTCGTGACTAACGTCCCGCTGTCTGTCACTAATGGAGGGAAAGAGGACGATGTGAAGTTACCGCTGACAGCTTTTGCCATTGACCAGAAGGGGCCCGAACCAGTTGGGCACCGAAGGAGCATATTGATCACCCTGTCGTTGTGAGCCTTCTTCGCAGTATCAATCGCCTGGTTGCACGCGTTTCTGATTCTAACAAAATTGGTTCTGTTAACATCGGTGGGATTGGAGCGCCATTGCTTAAAAGCTCTATTTTTTGCCGCTGTAATCAGCTCGCATTTTTATCAAACCAATGTTTATCAGACGCACTTCGTTTGATGGAATGTGGAATATACATCTCCATCCCCAGAAGAATAATCTCTGATACCGACTCCGCGCAAGCGTTAACATCGGAGTTTCCGAAGCACACCTCGGACCATGGAAAGGATGCCAAGAAATCTCGCAAACCGCCCCAGTTAGCAGCCCCATACTTCCATACATGGCGAAGCTGCCTAGGCCGGTTATTAGCTTGATATGCAAGTGTTTGCGCGACAGATACCAAGTAGTGATCTGAGTTTCCCATTGGCGCAGAAACCTCCACGGTATAAATACTCTGTTCGGATGTCAAAAACAGATCCAGGGTGTTCTCATAATCGCCTCGCGCATCCGGCACTCGCGTTGACTCCCCCACGAGTTGACTCAAGTTGTGGCTTACAGCAAATATCTCCGCCAGCCTCCCAGCCTCGTCGGTTCTGTTAGAACGTAACAACCAGCCGGAATTGTGCACATTAAAATCGCCAAGGACAACAATTTCAGAAGCTGGGTGATTGATCTGTATCCAGTCGACGGTATGTGAAAGATGTTCGAAAAATGTCGCCGGTCGATCGTTATTCGGGGAGCGGTAAAGACAACAAAGAAATTTAACGGAATTCCTCAGCACGACTCTCAACCATAGGATGTCCATATTATTGGGTTCCAACGCCTCCATCCTCTGGCAAACCAGATCGGACCGCGAATTAATAAGAGTCTTCTTATTTAATTATAAAAAACATTTACACTTTAATTATTTTTTGAGTTGTTCTTAAACTGTATTTACAATATTTTAGATGCTAGGTGTATCTACACGCATCACTCGATGAAACTTGACTGACTCATTCCACCGTTCGCCTGTATCCCTTTTCCAGTCATCTTTTGTTGTTTCTCCAATTACATATCTCACACTTCATTTGGGTCGTGGGATCGTTTTGATAATCCTGGTCGATGGTTGTTTGGACAGCTGTGTCATGTCGGGTTCAGCATTGAATCCTATCTTCAATGCTGAAGGTTTATCTGTTGCATTGTTTGGACAGATGCAGCAGTAAATCCTATCTTCAATGTTGATCACGTTGGAGGTCATCATTTTTATTACATTGTGATGTAGGTTTGTGATGAATCGTATCTTCTAGTTGGGAGTTGGGTGTGTTAACTCGCGCGAAGACGCAGACTCCGCCCTTAAAACGAAATCTCGAATGTAAGTCGTATCCTGAGCAACGAAGATATGTCGAATCAGTTGACAAATCAACCTGGGTCTCACTTAGGACAAGGATATCGTTGTTTGCAAATATTGGTGGACGGCGTTTACATTCGTATTGTTGAAACCGTTGCCGCTGATGTTCCAAGATGCCGTCACCAGTCGAGCGTGGGCAGAACCTCGAGAGCGAGCCCGGTTATGCGATGGCGAACCTCTTCATCTTCATCATCGGCACTACAACCGGGATCCGGTCTTGGCCTTATTTAACAAGTATGAGGCTTGTTAAATTTTCCATAATAATTTGTTTTTCTGGGCAAGGTTATTAGCCTTGGCGAACCTCTTAAAGTTCCATTATTTATCATGATATCTGCATGATGTTCCCCATGACTAATTTAACAGGTCAATTGAAAAGTCCCCGGCCCCCCATAGTAAAACACATTTTTTTGGCAAAATTCGTTTTTTTTATTCAACATAATTCCCTTCGAGGGTGATACACTGATTAAAGCGACCCTCCAACTTTTCGATACCTTTTTTGTAGTACGATTTGTCCTTTGCTTCAAAATAGGCCTCAGTTTCGGCGATCACCTCTTCATTCGACGAAAATTTCCTCCCAGTGAGCATTCTTTTGAGATCTGAGAACAGGAAATAGTCGCTGGGGGCCAGATCTGGAAAATACGGTGGATGCGGAAGCGATTCGAAGCCCAATTCATGGATTTTTGCCATCGTTTTCACTGACTTGTGACACCGTGCATTGTCTTGGTGAAGCAGCACTTTCTTTTTCTTCAAATGCGGTCGTTTTTCGGCGATTCCGTCCTTCAAACGGCCCAATAACGCTGTGTAATAGTCGCTGTTGATGGTCCTTCCTTTTTCAAGATAGTCAATGAAAATTATTCCGCGCGCATCCCAAAATACAGACGCCATAACCTTGCCAGCCGACTGTTGCGTTTTTCCACGCTTTGGGGCGGGTTCATCGTGTGCAGTCCACTCGGATGACTGTCGATTGGACTTCGGAGTGAAATGATGGAGCCATGTTTCATCCATTGTCACATATCGACGCAAAAACTTGGGTTTATTACGCTTGATCATCTCCAAACACTGCTCCGAATCACCAACTCGTCGTTGTTTTTGGTCAAAAGTGAGCTCGCGCGGCACCCACTTTGCACAGAGCTTTCTCATACCCAAATATTCGTGAATGATATGATGTACACGTTCAGTTGATATCTTTAGAGTGCCTGCTATTTCATTCAATTTCAATTTACGGTCATTCAAAATCATTTTGTGGATTTTTCTAATGTTTTCGTCGGTAACAACCTATTTTGGGCGTCCACTGCGTTCACCGCCTTCGGTGCTCATTTCACCACGTCTAAACTTAGCATACCAATCCTTGATGGTTGATTTTCCTGGGGCGGCGTCTGGAAACTCGTCATCAAGCCAAGTTTTTGCTTCAACTGTATTTTTTCCCTTCAAAAAGCAATATTTTATCAACACGCGAAATTCCTTTTTATCCATTTTTTTCACAAAAACAGAAGTTGCTTCACTCAAAATACTATAATTCACAAACTAATGATCCGACATCTGTCAAATTTATACACGCGTCTTTTGAAGGTTAGGGCTAACTAAACCATATGGATTTAATTCTAGTGCCACCATCTATGTGTCAGGCCGGGGACTTTTCAATTGGCCTGTTACCTCCGGAATTCTTGCCTTTTTCACCGCATTGTATGTAAATCAAATCATTGTATGTGTGTAAATCAAAATGTACGTGGTGTTTTGTATTTATTTAATGTATTTAAATTTGGTTTGAAATTATTTAACGCTTATTTGTTAAGTATGGCGGTTAATTTCTTATTCCTCTCTCGCCGAGGCAAGGGCGGCGCAGGTTAGCTCCCACGTAACAGGCAGGAAGGCCGCGACGGAGATGGGGGGACAATGTTAGGTTTGATCTTAAGGAGATCGGATCGGATGGTCAGTCGTGAAAGGAGAGCACACAGAACAGGGAACGATGGCGGAGTCAAGCCGGCGAAGTCATGAACTTCCGGGTTCCTACAGCCTAATAAATGGTAGTAAAATTAAAACACCAATGTTTTTTTTTTCTTTAATATTCTTTGTATTACTTTATTTTCATGAAGAAATAATTTCAATATTCATTTGATATTCGAAAATGATCATTTACAAAAGTTTGCTAGATAGATGGTCATAAATACTAAAGCGTAAAAGGTTAGCAATCTACGGCTAAGCATCTACAATTAATGTAAAAAACAAAACGATCCCCTTTAAAATAACATTTGGGTAGGGAAGTTTGCCCACAATTCCATATTGTTAACTTTCAGAGTTTCAAGAATTCACTTTGCTAATATTTATGTTATGTATAAATATAAACGTGTTATAATACTATATGTATATATATATAAATAATATATTTTAGTATTTATTATATAAATAAATTGAACTACACATGTAATGCATAAAAATTGCTTTCACTGTTTGTTTTTTTTTGTATTTTGATAAATTTGTTTCTCGAATTATAACATTAGCAATACATTCGAAAAGGATACGTAATTTTATTTTCTTAATGCCAATTATTAAAGCTTAGGTAATAAGATTTTTGTTTTCATTTCGATTTCATTTTCATGTTTTTTTTTGTATCTTTTAATTAATTTATGTTTATATTAGTATTCGTATTTTATGCTTAAGTTTATTTAGTTTTAGTTTCATTTGGAAATTAAAAGTCAATTAGGGTGTTGTAGGAAATCAAAGAAGGGGAATAGTTGGGGTGTGATGCTAAAAGATAGATCTTTCTTTATCTTGCTTACTCTTGGCTAAAACGTGAAACTGCAAGGACGATAGTATAGTGTTTTAGTATCTCATGTGGACTGTAAAGTCATTGATATGATTGAAATGTCAATGGATGATGAAGTTAATTTAGCAAAGAAAATGTTCTGGGATGCGAAGTTTTTCCGTCATTGGAAAGAGGTATAATCAAAATTGTCACGTATGAGGGGAGGTAAATCATAAACATAATGATGTAGTAGGTTAAGAGGTCATTATGGTCAGGTGGTGTGATTGAACACGACTTTTTTCAAATTGAAGAACTTTAACAATTTTAATAGCATTGCATGTTTCCTGGAACAATATTGAGAGTAAGGATGGGGAAAACTTGTGGTGTTAACAAGATATCACTACTTTTTATAGCGCGTTGAACAAGGGCTATTACGTGTAAAAATTTCGTAGGTTGCATTATACGTATGGTGTGCAAAAAGTAACGAGAACATTGTTTTTTCTTGGAGTCTTTATTAATTAATCTGTATAAATTTTAAATTTTGTACCTCTAAAGTAATTCCCCTCAACTATGTTATAACATCCATGCGCCCGTGCTTCTTTTTTCTAATCTTTAAAGTATAGCTTTTAACAATGGTAGTAAAGAACGTGATTCGAACAGACGCATGGTTAGAAGCAAAGCATTGACGCAACAGAACGGGGCCGCACGTGCACGAGGATATATCTTCTCGCTACTTGAGCTCTGGACTGCTATGTTAATTGGTTCTAATGATTTTTTCCTCGATTTTCTTTTGCTGCTGTCTTCCTCTCTGTGGTTGCCTGTTAGTGAGTTCCTGTTGGAATCCAACAAATACAAAACACATTTTTATTTTTAGTTCAGCCACCCGAGTCATTAATTCGCATCTGGTCAGGTGAGCTGCATATAAAAAGTTATGGGACCTGGAATGAATTTCGGACGAATTTGGGCTTACGTAGTTTAGTGAGGCTACCCTCCTATTTATTAGCTTAGAGCTGTCTTCTTCTCTGTGGTTGCGTGTTGGTGTGATCCTGTTGGAATCCAACAAATACAAAACACCTTTTTCTTTTTAGTTAAACCCGAGTCATTAATTCGTAGCTGGTCAAGTGAGCTGCATATAAAAAGTTATGGGACCTGGAATGGATTTCGGACGAATTTGGGTTTACGTAGTTTAGTGAGGCTATCCTCCTATTTATTAGCTTAGAGCAAGCTCATAAAAGATTCTTAAGAGCTAATTTATGAGCTAACTAAAATAATTTGAGTTAGTACATTAAGTATTATGGTGAGGGGGAAAGAAGGTAGAGGGCGACATTTAAAAGGCGTTTTGTTTTTTGGAGCGGGGGTGTTAATATTGAAGACCTTTCGTGAAAAGGTTATATAGTCTTGCATTTTTTCGGTATGAAGTTCGAAGCAGTTTTTACGACACCAAACCGAGAAGTTGTCGAGATCTGTTTGATGGAGTGCAGAATCATGTGGTGACAAAAAATTCTTATACAATTTCGTGTCGTCAGTATATAGACACGCAGAGGAATGATTGATGACCTTATTAATGTCCTATGTGGTTAGCATTCTCCAGCATATAAACATGCATACAAAGAATTCGACCCTTTCCGCCAGCAAAGATACAGTGCACAATCACCATTGTTATCTGGGTTGCTTTTAGCACCAGTTTCCTAATGGCTTGCGGTCTATTTACACAGCTGCATGCACGTCTTCTATGATGCCCTTTGTCTATTTCCTTTTCTCAGTTTCGTTTACCCAATACCTCGTAGCATGAGTAAACAATGGATCAATTAGCACACTAGCTAAGATCAACCCAGAGAGATCCTCTCCAATTGGTCACCACTAAGAGAGACTTCACGTTTTTCTCGAGGCTAATCCTTGAGTACAAGAGTCGAAATTCAACCATCAGTCGGGTCGGTCGCGGGTGAGTTTTAGCAGAGTCATAATTAAGAGTCGTAAGTCAACCACCGTCCAAGTCGGAATCGCGCTTCCCACCACGTTTGGAGAAATAACTTAAGTAATTTCGGAGTGAATTGCCAGTGTAGCTTAACTTTTGCTTTAGTACCAAATTCAAGTAAATTAACAGACCTGTTCAAGAATTTAACGAACAGTATTTACCAACGACTTGGTTGGGTCAAAGTGTAAATTGTACCGACTAAAAGTAAAATAAATAAACATCGATTAAAGCAAGTTAAAAACAATGAAAACGGATTACGAAAAAAAAACACAGTGCTTTATTTATTCGTGGTGATTGGTTTTCGGCGAAACTATCAGTGAACTCGTTAGTGGAGTAGTAGTGAACCAGTGCCAGTGCCACCACACCGACTACGTACCCCCACAACAGGACAATGGAGGAAACTCCACAACCACGAATTGGAAGAGCTATACCCGAAACCTACAATAGTGAGAGCAATCAAGTCGCGAAGATTTAGATGGGCCGGACATGCAGCGCGAATGGGCAACCATAGGACCGTGCGCAGAATTTTTGATGGTAGACCAACGGGAAAGATATTGGTAGGGCGGCCGCGACGGAGATGGGAGGACAGTGTTAGGTTTGACCTTGAGGAGATCGGATCAGATGGTCAAGCGTGGATAGAGACTGCACAGGGCAGGGAACGATGGCGGAGTCGAGTCGGTGATGTCATGAACTTCCGGGTTCCTACAGGCCAATAAATAATAATAATAATAATAATAATAATTATAATAATAACAATAATAATAATAATAATAATAATAATAATAATAATAATAATAATAATAATAATAATAATAATAATAATAATAATAATAATAATAATAATAATAATAATAATAATAATAATAATAATAATAATAATAATAATAATAATAATAATAATAATAATAATAATAATAATAATAATAATAATAATAATAATAATAATAATAATAATAATAATAATAATAATAATAATAATAATAATAATAATAATAATAATAATAATAATAATAATAATAATAATAATAATAATAATAATAATAATAATAATAATAATAATAATAATAATAATAATAATAATAATAATAATAATAATAATAATAATAATAATAATAATAATAATATAAACAACACACTTCTTTTTATTAAACTCTAACTCTCCGCGAGCCAACTCTTCCCTTTAGTATAAAGGAAGCACAGTTGGCCGATGACCACAGCAGCACACACAGCAGATGCTCTCAGGACAATCGTACACGAGAACGATCACCGTGAACAGAACAATATAAATGCCGAACGTTCTCACCTCTAGTTGCGTTTGATTCTAGAGCTTCTCTTTTCGCTCGTAGGAAAGTTTAGAATTTAAGTATGAACATTTTATATATAGAATAAATCGTTTGGTGTTGTAAACATTTTTCCTTTTATTTAGAGGTAAGTCCCTTTCTAATCGCTTTTTTTCTTTCAGGTACCCCTGAGCACTTTCCCCCACCAGCGGTAAGGTGTACTCGAAAGCCGATTTCTCTTCGTCCAAGTACCCAAAGGCGTTTCCCCCCTCCAGTGGTAAGGACACCTCGCGAAGGAAAGGAAAGAAATAGATACCACGTTACTTCGACGTGGTAGAATCGGTGGTCTAGAATGAAGGCTTTCGGGGAAATAGATACCACGGTACTTCGACGTGGTAGAATCGGTGGTCTAGAAGGAAGGCTTTCGGGATTTATCTATTGTAAGGTATTCCTGACCAGACTAACCTTCTTTAATACAATCCTCTACACCATCGCGAGGTTTGTGGACCCGCTAAGAGTCAGCCGCCCGTCTCAACTAACCCGTAACAGAGTCGGTGCACTCATCGCCCCCTGGGAGGCTGAAGGATTGGACTTGGTAAAGTCCAAACACTCATTAGATCCTAATGTCAATGAAGCTCTGAAGCTTATATACACGGACTTGACTAGATGTGAATTGCTTGCTATTCAGTAAGGGAAATAATACGCAAAATACCAGCGAAGGTTTGGTTTAGCACTTTGATCCGAAATACCTCCACGATGGAATGAAAACCGCGAAGTTATTCAATTATCTTGCGCCGAGGATATTCAATGATGGATTTTTAACAATTCTGCAAATGTTCAGTATGGTGGAAGTAATAACCTGCAATATTCCCTTGCAGAGATGAAACGAGGCTGCATATAGCAAAGAAGGAACACTTTTGGGACACTCTGTACCTTACAAAGGAATGGGGAATTGGTTAATAACTTAATTGCAATCTCTGAAAATTTATTTAATAAATAATAAATTTAATTTCTTTGTTTGAATGCCTCAGATTTGTATGGAAAATTTCGGAAGCAGAAATTGGATCAGGTTTTATAAGAATCAAATACATCTAATCTTCAGTTTCACAAGATGGAAGGCGATATCGAGGAAACAGTTGCTCTTTCTAGATGCCATTTTGCCTGAGAATGTTTGTCACGGACTTTAATGACCTCCGTGGTCAAAAATTCAGGACGCGAGCGCAATGATAACAATCAGGGCGCAGTGACTATGCAGATGGATTGG
The DNA here is from genome assembly GCA_963931805.1 of Microdon myrmicae. Classification (NCBI taxonomy): domain Eukaryota; kingdom Metazoa; phylum Arthropoda; class Insecta; order Diptera; family Syrphidae; genus Microdon; species Microdon myrmicae. The sequence continues at coordinate 134,520,011 of OZ007500.1, forward strand.
AATCGAGGGAGAGGGAAGGAGAGAAAACGAAAGGAGAAGAGAGAGAGAGAGCGAGACGGAGAGGGAGAGAAAGAAAGTAGCGGCGGTTTGGAGGGGGGGGGGGGGGGTGGGGGCGATAAAGGTAGACATAAAATATTCCCGCTCAAGTTATTTGAGGTCATAATTTCGATTGAATATGGGCATCAGAACAAAATAAATATAGTAGGACGAATAAATCATTTGTCTGCTTTTGACAATGGCGCAATTATCAGCCGAAGCGACACAGACTATTTATTTCTCGTGCCGCTGCACAACATTACAGTTACCCATATTTGTAAGGTGGTACAATTCCAGATATAATTCCAGGAGGAGTGAAACATGCACGGCCTTTCTATAAGTCCATAATAATGAAACGGCCTGAGAAGACAATATGGAACAAACCTGTAAATCAGTCTAATATTTTTTATGTATGTCACATCAATTAAGTAAGCAAGATTGACCATAGGACTATGAAGGGAAACTAGTTTGAGATGCCAAGCAATTTTTGGCTTTTACAGTTTGCTATAAATTTTCTTCTATCAGTTTATATATATATTTTTTAAATTTATTTATTTATTCATCTTTCAAATATCGAGTTCCTTTGCGTTTTCTCCTTATTAACTTCTATATCCTGTACAGACAATATCACTTTGTACTCTCAACTTCAATACATCGCTGAACAGGTTATATGATCCATTCCTAATATTATCTGACATATCTGATTTTATATATCCTAAGGTTTTTCTATTTCCTACAAAATATAATACCACGTGTTTCAACAAAAGTTTCTCGTACTACACATACATTGGCATGCAGAAATAAATAATGTACTAGCATGTCTTTATTTTGAACTAAATTTAAGGCAAACATTTGGAATGTGTTAGGTTAGTTTATTGGCTCAAGACGAATAAAACAATTGTGCGCGTTAAAAGTATTTTTAATGTGTTTTATCGTTTGGCCATTATTAAACCTACATATTTATTAAGAGTCCGTCTAGAAATTCCTATGGATAACCTCCAGCGATGCGGTGAAATTTTTCAAACTTGTGTTTGTGTTCTAAATTTCATATGTTACATCCGAAAGGCAGTTGGTACTTTTCGTTATATTTGCGTCATCCTACTATATTGATTAAGACTGCAAGTGGTTAACAATAATATAAGATTCTCCTGTAATATCCAATCATCTTTTCCTTTCACGTTTTGGTGCTATGCTGTCATATAATCCTGCCATAACATCCTATCCAATCATACCTTCCTTAATAGCCCCCACGAAGTGTCTGTTCGAGCTTGTCCATGTCCTGTTGTAACTACCTGTATAAGAACTTCCGGTACTAATCCGGGTCTTTAGGGTGGGCCATTTATACCATCGGCATTTGGTCACTCTGTAGCTTTCACATCTGTTTTCTGTTATTTTTTCCGAGGGTTTAAAAGGCCATTCTTGTAAGTGATAAAAAGGACTCGATCATATTTGACCCCTTTTATCCAAGAATGAGTGTGTACTTCATCGAAGACTCTGTGTCATTGAATGGTTGAGTTGTGTCTAGTGGAATTTAGGTTTAACTGGTATTTGCGACTTTCTTTTAAGCAAACCTGAGATAAGGAAAGATTCATATTCAAATGAACGCGTAAAATGGACAACATGTTCGTTGGAACATAGGCTCAACGTATCATGCCTGTCTCTTTTCTATAGGTATTATCACGGTCGTTGCTCAAATGAACTTGCTGAGTGTGTTCCGCCTCTTCACACATTTTCCCGCGATACCCGTCAATCTTTGAGTGGGCATCAGTTCACGTTGAAAGTCAACTTCAGTCGCACAAATAAACATAGTCATTCTCTAGCCGAACCTGAAGTCAACTTCAGGGGAACAAATAAACATAGAGAGTCATTCTTTAGCCGAATCACACGAATGTGGAATGTTCTACCTAATTGTATGTGTCTCCTCGTCGTTGTGATGTCCAGGCATTTAAGGCCAATGTACATCGATACCTACTTTCCTTATCAACTTCCTCACGGTCCGCTCGCAATGTGCTCTGTGTACTTTAAAACCCCCTGTTGTGTGCGCGTTAGTGTAAAAAACAACGAATGAAAAGAATGCAAGATTGTTTTTTTTTATATTTTACTTCTCCCTGGAGACGCGAACCTTTAGCGCTGAGTCGGCGCCCTGAGATGTTATTTTTTGTTTCTCGATCGGCTCCATCAACCAAGGCCCGAAATATGCCCAAGGATTTCTCCCAACGATATCACGAAACCAATAGCTTAATGGGGTGATATTTCATCGGGCGGCTGTTGATTGGAACTTGGTGGGAATTTCATAGAAGTCTGTGCCAATGAGCGCTTGAACTGTGCCTCGTGGAGTTTGGGTTCAACTGGTATTCGCAACGTTTTTTTTTTTTTAACAAACCTGAGATAAAAAAAATCGATATATATATATATATATATATATATATATATATATGTATATATATACGTCAAATCTACGTATATCGACCTGTGGTGTTTCTAACAGATCATCATCACCAACATCGGCACTACAACCGGGAACCGATCATGGCCTTATTTAACAAGTCCTGAGGCTTGTTAAATTTTTCCATAATGATTTGTTTTTTCCGGGCAAGGTCATTAGTCTTGCGCCAGAGGCTCTCTGACCGGGAATCGAACCCCAGTCCCCGCGTGACAGGCGAGTATACTAACCACTATACTATCGAGAAGCCGTTTCTAACAGATACACACACAATATACAAGCAAATAGTGAAGAACACCGAAAGAAAATCGAATGAGAAAATGCACCAGCCGTATACCAAGCAATAACATAGCAATTCAACATCAGTTGAATGTACTTGAGTTTAGAAATCGAATTCGTACACGACTCGCAGTGGCCAGATGTGTTGAGCATTGGTTACATTTTTGGTGATTCTAACCGTCATAGCGTCAGTTCAAATCACACGTTCTTCACTATCGTCGCAATACGCTATAGACCCTCTTATAGTTGCTGGAGATTTCAACGCTTGGCCAGCAGAATGAGGAAGCACAAGGACCAACAGTAGAGGCCAGGCACCACTCGAACCCTTCGCAGTCCTAGATGTGGTGTTACTTAATGATGGTGTTGGTGACACCTTCATAAATGAGAGAGGCCGGTCCAAAATCGACATCACATTTGCCTGTGCCATGTTGGCAAGAAGTATGGAGTGGCGAGTTTTGGACAGCTACACCCACAGTGACCACGAAGCCGTGATGTATTAAATACTTCTACATGGGGGATTCATCACACGAAGAAAGCCCAAAAAAATAGGTGGAAAGAGAAGGACCTCGATGCGGAACTGCTTGATTATGTACTGGAAGACCAAATCGCACAGTTTGACGTAGAGGCCGATGCGAACAGGCAGGCTGGAAAAGTCATAAAGTGGCTAACTACCGCATGTGATGCTTCTATGCCACGACAAAGACAACCAGCAGGGGCTATCAAACCAGTGTATTGGTGGAACTCAGAAATCGCCCATGTACGATCGGAGTGCAACTGGTTAAGACGCTTGCAACAAAGAGCAAGACACCGCAACACCTACCCACAGTTGCATGCGGAATTCGTCAACAAACGGAAAGAGTTGAGGAATGTAGTCCGCAAAAGTAAATATGCCGCGTTCTGCTCCCTAAGGGATGAATTAAATAACAACCCATGGGGCAGCGCCTACAAGATAGTCATGAAAAGGCTACACAACAAATTTAGTCAAATGCAAAAAAGTAAAACTGACATGACGAGATTCGTTGCTGTCTTCTTCACGGAGTGTGATGGGGTGTTGAGAGTGCAAGAGGAGTGGAGTATCACTGAAGGAGAGATACTCCCGTAACCGCCGAAGAGGTGCTCTTGGCTGCAAGGGTTTTCAAAAAAAAAACAAGACCCCGGGGCTGGATGGTATCCCTAACGCTGTAGTGAAGACTGCTTTAACAAAAAAGCCGGAAGTCTTCAGCAGTCTCTTCACAACCTGCCTTCAAACGGGACAATTTCCGGGAGACCCTTTGCCACTTATAACCGATATATGGACATCTGCGATTGAGCGGCATGGTGAGTCTAGGGCGGTCGCATTGGATATCTCCAAGGCTTTTGACCGTGTCTGGCACGGGGCATTGCTGAGCAAACTTCGTTCATATGGACTTTCCCAACAGCTTTGCGACTGGACGAAGAGCTTCTTTGAAAATCAATCGGCCCGGGTTGTTGTGGACGGCAAGTATTCGGATCTGTATCCTGTTAACTCGGGGGTGCCTCAAGGTTATATTTTGGCTCCAACCTTGTTTTTGCTTCACATAAATGATTTGTTGGAGACAACGGATAACAAAGTGTTCAGTTTTGCGGATGATAGTACGCTTGTTTCCTCCTTTTCGAGTGTTCGGCCGATTGGTGCATCTGCTTCGCAACAGCTGAGATGTAGACAGATTGACTCTCTGAATCAGTATCTAGATAAGGTCCTGCAGTGGGGAAGGGCCAATCTCGTCGACTTAAATGCAGCGAAGACACAATATACAACATTCACAAAGAAAAGTGGATCATCGGTTCCACAGCTGATGATGAATGGCCGGGCCCACGAAGCTGTGAAAAGCTTGAAATTGCTCGGCGTCACAGTCGGTGGGAATTTATCGTGGCATAAACACGTGTCGAGCATCGCCAGGTCAGCCTCAGGAAAGCTGAGCTATCTTTTTAGAACCAAGAAATATTTTACTCCGGCCCAACTTCTCCTCCTATATAAATCCCAAATTAGACCCGTGATCGAATTTTGCTCTCATGTTTGGAGCTCGGCTCCTAAACATACCCTCGACCTACTTGAGAGCATACAGAGACGAGCGATCCGCCTGATCGGGGACTTGGCGCTGAAGTCGGGACTACAACCGCTATCGAGATTCGTGGTATTGTTCCACGAAATTCGGCTTATGTGCGATCCACAAGACAATCCGACGGATCGCACCAATTTGCGGTTCATCTCCCGACGGCGCGAACATCCTTGCATCAGAACTCGTTCCGTTACAGAGGGGGGAAGCTGTGGAACTACCTTCCCACGCGAGTGTTCCCGAAGTGTTACAACCTGCAACTGTTCAAAAAGAACTGCAACAGTTATTTAGTGGCATCTCGGGGCGCCCACTCTGTGCTATAGGTTCGCCTCTCCAGAGAGTAGTGTAATAAAAAAAATACCATGGAAAAAACAGCGACTTGTGCTTATACCAAAAGGAGTCAAGAATCTAGAGGCACCGTCGTCTTATCGCCCGTTGTGCATGACGGACACAACAGGACAACTGCTTGAGCGAGTAATTGCCACTCGCCTGGAACAATTCACTGAGGGGACATCGGGGCTCTCTGAATCTCAGTAAGGGTTCCGGAAAGGTAGATCAACCGGTAAGGCACTATCAGTGGTGTGCTATAGCGTTTGCGATGATAGTGAAGAACGTGTTATTCGAACTGACGCTATGACAGTTAAAATCACCAAAAATTGAACCAACGCTTAACACATCAGGCTACTGGCGCGTGTACGAATTCGATTTCTAAACTCAAGTACACTCAACTGATGTGGAATTGTTATGTTATCGCTATAGTATACGGCTCTGATACATTTTCTTATTCGATTTTCGTTCGGTGAGCTTCACTATGTGTTTGTGTATTGTGTGCGTATCTGTTAGAAACGCTACAGTGCGACATCACTCGCAATGAGATAGCTGGAGCACGATGGCTATCTGGACATAAGACGGAGGCAGTTTTAATAAGTAGCCGCAAAAAAGTTGATTTGGAAATAGAAGGACAAATAATCAGATCCAGTCCCTATATTAAATATCTTGGTGCTATTCTCGTCTACAGGTTGAGCTTCAAGGAACACCTGAGGAAAACGAGTGCAAAAACGGCAAGAGTATGCAAAGTTTTGGCGAGACTGCTACCCAATGTTGGAGGACCCACGCTCCACATAAGGAAACTCATAAACAGTGTCAACACCTTCATTATAATGTATGCAGCTCACATATGGGCAGGAGCCACACAGTATAAGTCGTACATGAGAGGAGTGAACTCAACACATAGGCTGGCATCACTAAGAGTATGCTGTGCATTCCGAACGGTATCCGAAGATGCTATACATATTTTGGCCGGGAGGAAACTACTTCACATTCCAGTTAAAGAAAACGCTGCATTGCATGAGGTCTCCCAAGAGCATCGTCGGAGAATGCGGTCACAATTAGAGCTCTCAAGCCCAAGAGAATGGCAACGAAGGTGGTATTCTTCCACTATAGGAAGATGGGCCTGTAGCGTTCTACGAACGCACAATTTCACCCAGGTAAGGTTCCTAACCCTTCAAGGAACAGATCTACCTGAAAACGTTACACGCGCCCTCAGACGCGTGCCCCCAAAAGCCTACTAGGGACCAACAACATGTAGCCAACGTTGAGCCGACACCAAAAAGCAAGGGACCGAACATCCCAAAGCTTTTAATGCCAAGCTCAACATTCGTAAGTCATCATACCTGAAACAAGAAAGAAACATTCATTGTGCCTGCGCCCAGGAACATTCCATTGAATCGGTAATTTCAAACATCTATGCAAGGAAGGGCTATCGCCAGAAAATGAGCCGATCAACGGTGCACGTGCGGGTAGTCTACCACAAAGACCACCTAAATCCGTCGATACAATAATGCGTGTTGGTCATCCGCTACCAGATTCCTAGGAAACGTAAACATTTCAACGAGATACGACGCGAATTTGTACGAGGGTAAAAATAACAAAAGGAACTACTTCAGTTCCACGGTCCTTACCATATTTTCACACCATTAGAAAGATCTATTGGATTGTTAATATTAACTACAGAAGTTAAACAACTCACGGACTTTACGTCCATACAAATTGCAGGATACCCTCCGGCCTGTGTGCCAGATGCCTTATGCAAATAGAGGCAGCATTCTATCGACGGCCGTCGAAATGAAATTCTATCACCACCACCGAGGGTGATAATGATGTATGATGATGAGCGAGTTTCTCCTTTCAGGAAAATAGGAAATTATCCCTGGGGTAAAATAGCATGCTGTTAACAGAGATTTCGGGAATTCTGTTGACAGATCGAATTGGGAAATTTCTCCTGTACGGATACAGATACCAGTTTTTAATCTGGGTATCTGTGTGGGCGGACAGGCAGTCTATTTTTGATCGTCAACGCGATGAGGAGAGCGGTCCGAGAAAACCTACCGAGGAGGTGGATCAGACTCCGGAGAAGAATACGAAAAATTCGGTCGATAGGGAAAGCTTTGTCGTGTGTACTAATTAATTGAGATATATTGTGATTGAATTAATGAAGCGATTTTGGTGACTTAGTAATAGAGATATTCGGTGACTTAACTAATCGAAATAATAGAAGCCACAAAAGTAAAAAATAAAGAAGGAAAGTGAAGTATGATTAAACCAGCTTTTCCCAGCGTTTTATTTTCGTTGTCCGTTCCGTGTCGTTCTCCGCATTAACAGTGTCCGGCGGAACACTCGGTCATCGAACTACGACCAACACCATACCGCCAAAGACGAACACCATGATACCTGCTGTAGAAACCTGGGTAAAAAGAAAACATCGCGAGCTGAATTACCAGTTGACTCAGCTTATATCAGGGCATGGATGCTTTCGGCAATACATGCACAAGTATAAGCATGTGAATCACTCATACTGCTTGTATTGCGAAGGCAAAATAGAAAATGTGGAACACGTACTCACAGAATGCGTGAGATTCGAGACCGCACGAACGATTTTGGAGAGACACATGGATAGTTACACCGGGAGGAGTAATAGAATACATGCTTAGTTCAAAACAGGAATGGTCCGTGACATGATGTAGCAGTTGCGACGCGACGAGCGGAGTAACATATAAACTCCGTCCCGTCCCGCGATGGAATATCTAAAAGAAAGTTCTGCAGAGATCAACGGGAATATGTGGCTGGCGGGAGGTGGTGTTAGTTGGTAAAAATCCAGCATGCCTCTGTATCGGTAAGAGGCATCTTTTGAAGATTTCCACCTTCCTACCGAAACCAAAAAAAAAAAAAAAAACCTCAAATGGACAACAATGTTCGAAAATACTTGTTAATGATCACACGCCCTCTTCATAGTGATGTGAAGCATTATCATTTCACCACTGTATACCATAACCATCTTCTACAAGAACAGTGTACGAAAGTAGGAGTAGTTACAAAAGATAAAAGAAAAGAGAAATGCAACCAAAAAACTAGTCGAACCAGAAAACCAATCGTTCTGACTATTAAATCGTTAAAACCAGCACTTTGGACTTCTAGGTCCAGCAACAACTTTTTTAATAAACTCAAGCGAATGCCTCGTGTAAGTTCATTAGTTCTACCTGTATGAAGGATAAAACATCATATTTTTAAATTAATTAATATTAAAGCCGAATCAGCAGTTAAGTTCCCCACATCCAGCAACAGCCTATTTTGGTAAACTTAAGTAAGATCCTTACGTGATTAGGTCAGTTCTGTATGAGGCACTTTGTTGGCTCGTGTTATGTGGGAGACTTTACTCACGTAGCGACTAACCATATATAGGAATTGGTTCTCGTTGTCACGATTGACTTTTTAATTATGTTGTATCGCATGAGTTGTTTGTGTTTTATTTAGTGGACGCCACGGAGCACTGGGTTAAAAGGCTTTTCCTTTTTTGCTTCTTACTCAATAGACAAATAATTCTATTATAAGTGCTCTGCAAACTCGAAAACCTGAGTAACCCTTTCGCTACGTGGGGCCTCGCCGTGGAGTCCCTCATATGGAACGGCACGGTGTGCCGAAAGTGGGAATGTAGCGCGCCCAATCCACAGCATTCGAGGCTAAGACTTTTGCATTGAAAATAGCTTTTGTGATATTATCTTTAGAAACAAAATGACTGACGGTGCTGCGACTCACCAATTCTTCAGATTCCAACTTCGACTCGACAAACGACTGGTAATCTCCTATTCTGTTTTCCTATCGCATCCTACCCGCATTCGCTGATAGTCTGCGGAGGCATCGTGTCCACACAGCAACTACCTGTGCAATCGAGGATGTGTTGGGGGTCATTCGGGAACTTCGTACCTTTGTGATGTTCCCCTTTAGGAAAGAATTTTAGTTGTATGATTTATGATCTTCGACCTTGTTCTGTTTTTCTGTTTTCAGAAAAATCCTGTCTTTGCGTCGCCATAAAGGAATCACATTTTAATTATCCTAATTGAATGCAATGCGATTCTTATATGCGGATTTTTGAGCATGAAAAGTGGCGCGATATACAGACGATGGTCGCACTATTTGCGTTCAGTTGGTGTGGGCCTAATTGCCGTCTGATCGCCAAGGGTTCTTCTGTTGATCAACAAGATTCACCTAACAGTTACTGCTTGGTGTGCTTTACTCTAGAAATTTGAAAATATCGAAAATGGTTTGTTTTATATTTCCAAAGTTTAGACATTCCAGAGCATGTCATCAGAGATTTTTCAAAATTCCAAATATTTACCGAGTTACAGAGATTTTGGTGACGCCGCCACTACACTGGTCCGACAGGACTCAAAACTTTAAGCCTGCTTTTCTCGAAACTACTTTTTCAAGCTGGCGTGCATGATATCTCAAGTTCCACTAAACCGACTTATTTGAAATTTTGTGCGAACTTTCTCTATACATTCTTTTATGTCGCTAAAGTTAGAAATTTTAAATTTTACTATTTTAAAAAAACTTGAAACTGTTAAAAAAACATGAAAAAAATTTTTTTTAAACGGCCGCCATTTTGCGAATGGGACTTCTTTACTGATTAAGATCCGTTGGATTTTTTTTTTGTTTCAGGTGACCAGTAGGAAACCATGTACGTCAGGACATCCCTTTTTTTGGACTTTTTTTTCTCACTTTGCCAGCCGACAACCGTACGAACTTGTTTTTTTTTAATCTTCTATGTATTTTTAAAATATAAATAAACGAATAATAAAAAATGGATAGTAAAAATATTCATTGTATTTTTTACAGAAGTCGAAACAATGCCCGAAATTCGTACCCCTAGACTAGAATACGTGGCGCAAGGCTAATAACTTTGCCCGGAAAAACAAATTATTATGGACAATTTAACAAGTCTCGGGATAAGACCGAATACCGGTAGAGAGACTTGCTAAATAAGGCCGAGATCGGATCCCGGTTGTAGTGCCGATGATGATGATGAGATTAGAATACCCCCTTAAGTGTCGATATTTTTTCGTTACAATTTACGGAAACCGGTATGGGGACATGGTTACAAATTATTGTATGCCTCGATTGGAAGGTGTTGACCTCTGCGGTATGTAGTTCCAACACGACAATACAGTGCGCGATACAATTAATTCACTTGAAAGGAGCATTGGATGAACGATTATTATCGGGAAATGGATCTGTCAAGTGAGCACCGCGTTCGTGTGATTTAACACCGCTGGACTATTTTTGTTTTTTTGTCTACGCTGAGAGACTATTGCACACATCGAAGACATTCGACGCATTATGGCCAAAATACGACCAGAAATGTTCCGAAGAGCGATGGAAAATTGGACTTCCCTTTACGCAATGGCGCATACACAGCCACAGATTCACATGTCAGAAATCATAATCAGATATTAGTGCCATACAATTATCGATAAAATAGAGTCATATTTGTGGCCACTAACATTATTTTCCCGTGTTTTGTATAGATTCAAAATTCTATCATAATCAACATCATCATCTTCGCACTACAACCGGGATCCAGTCTTGGCATTATTTAGAAAGTCTCTCCACCGGTCCCGATTTCGAGCCGATGTCATCCAGTTTGGCATACCCAGGCTTTGGGCGCCTTGGGCTACGGCATCCCCCCATCGCAGACAAGGTCTGGCGAGCTGTCTCCCTCCATACATTCTGCCACAAAAGACTTTCCGAGCAGGTTAAAAATGCTTTACCTAGAAATAAATCACCCTACAGTAGTCGAGAAAAAACACTTCATCGTCTACACGCGGCAGTGGCCTGACGTGTTGCGGCTTAGGTTTTAACTTTTGTTGTGGTCCTAACCGTCATAGCGTCGGTTCGAATCGCATTATTCGTTATCGCCACAAAACTCTATAAATACTCGAGCACATGACACAGATAAATGTTTCGATTCTCTTGGGAGCTGTGTTCTTCACTATGATTTCGTGTGTGTAGACTGTTTTAGTCTCCACACTACCCACTTCCCAGTACATAATTACGTTCGCTTTGTGCTGAATGACGGAACAGGGGAACTATGAGCGCGCCTGATGTTATGGTTTACTATGCGAGAGTGTTTTGCTGTGTATACATATCATGTCAAGATCACCACTTTGGCGGTTTCTATTGGGGACACCGTCGAATATGATATAAAAACTACTTATTTTATTTAAAACCTTATAATTTATTTAAAATCTTATCATAATATCAATCGAACTTTCTTTTCAGTGAATGAACAATTTAAATACAACTCAATGAAATCAGAATTCACAGACACAGTACATTACGAATAACCTTACGACACGATCACCTCCCATGAAGCCAAATGACTCATACACCAAGAACCTAAATTTTTGACGAGATTTTGTTGTTGTTTTTCACTTTCGCACTTTAACAGTGAATGGTCGCAAAGAGACGATAAATACAAATGGCTTCATACAGGAAGGGAATTTTATAAGTTTACGGTGGTGTAAAAATATTGTAAACTCTCTGACCCAAAATAATCCGTCATCGATTTTTACAAATGGTGCCGTAGATGTCATCTATTGACTGGTGCTTAATTTAAGTGAATGTTTCTTAACAAACCGTCAAAGTTTAGTGACATTTCGTTTAGTGGAAGCCGAAATACAGTGACAGTGGTATTGTGCAACAGTATAAAGATTAAAGAGTCTTTCTTAAGAAACCGTCAAAGTTTAGTGACATTTCGCTTAGTGGTCAATCTTCAGTGATACCGTAGACGCCATCTATCGGCTGGTGATTTTTAATGTGAGCCTTTCTTAACAAACCTACAAAATTTTGTGACATTTCGTTTAGTGAAAGCCGAAATACAACACATTAAGCGACAGTAGTTTTTGTACATCCGTCAAAAATGTATAAGGATTAAAGAGTCTTTCTTAACAAACCGTCAAAGGTTTGTGACATTTGGCTCAATGCTCAATCTTCAGATGGTACCGTAGACGTCATTTATTGGCTGATTATTGATTTAAGTGTATCTTTCTTAAAAAATCGTCAAAAGTTTGTGGCATTTCGCTCAGTGGTCGATCTTCAGATGGTACCGTATACGTCATCTATCGGCTGGTGTTTTTTATTGTGAGCCTTCCTTAACAAACCTACAAAAGTTTTGTGACATCTCCTTCAGTGGATGCCGAAATACAACATATTAAGTGGCAGTCGTTTTTGTACATCCGTCAAAAATGTTATATCGACAATGTGTACTAGAACAGGGGGCAAGACTGTAGTTAGTGAGCTCATGAACTGTCGCGTTCTTATAGGCGAATAACTAGAAATAGAAATAGAACAGTGTTTAAAGGTCTTCTCAAATTAATTGACAGTTGAAAGGTGCAAGCTCCTTAATTTTGTTAGTATTTTCATCAGTAGTCGTCTTTAAGTGTTTCACGAGCCTCACCAAATGATTTTTACAATTTAAAAACTTATTTTATTGATAGGCACTCATTGCCGTAACACTTTTCTATGATTTCCAAATGTCATTCCCTAGAAAAAGTTTGACGATAGATCCAATTTCCTTCAACTATAAAAGATATTTTAATTTCTGACCTAATCAAGCAAATGTCGTTGCATTTCGGTCTAATGTTGTAATTTCTGGCATTATCAACCAAATGTTATTGAATTTCTGCCAGTTGCTATTTCTGACCTAATCAAGCAAATGTCGTTGCATTTCGGTCTGATGTTATAATTTCTGACCTAATTAAGCAAAAGCCATTAAATTTCTGTCTGATGTTGATATTTCTGATTCAATCAAATGCCATCGAATTTCTCTCTGATGTTGTACTTTCCGACTTAATCAAATAAATTTCATTGAATTCCTGTCTGATGTAATTTCTGACCTAATCAAGCGAAAATCTTTGAATTTCTCTCTGACGTTGTGATTTCTGACCTAATCTAAGAAATGTCATTGAATTTCAGACTGTTGTTGTATTTTCTGGCCTAATCAAGCAAACACCACTGAATTTCTGTCTGATGTTGTAATTTCTGAAATTATCAAGCAAATGTCATTGAATTTCTGCCTGTTGTTGTAATTTCTGGTCTAATCAAGCAGAAATCATTGAATTTCTCTGTGATGTAGTAATTTCTGACCTAATCTAAGAAATATCATTGAATTTATGTCTGATGTAATTTCTGACCTAATCAAACAAATTTCATTGAATTTCTATCTGATGTCATTTCTGACCTAATCAAATAAATTTCATTGCATTTCTGTCTGATGTTCTAATTCCTGACCTTATCAAGCAAATGCCATTGAATTTCTGTCTGACATTGTAATTTTTAACATTATCAAGCAAATATCATTATATTTCTGTTTGATGTTGTAATATCTGACATTATCAAGCAAAAGTCGTGGCATTCCTGTCTGATATTGTAGTTTCCGACATTGTCAAGGAAAAGTCATTCAATTTCTGTCTGTTGTAGTTTCTGATATAATCAAGCAGAAATCATTGAATTTCTGTCTGGTGTTGCAATTTCTGGTCTAATCAAGCAGATGTCATTAAAGTTCTGTCTGATGTTGTAAGTTCTGACCTAATCAAGCAAATCCCAATGAAATTCTGTCCGGTGTTGTAATTTCTGACATTATCAAGCAAATGTCATTGAATTTTTGTTTGATATTGTTATTTCTGACTTAATCAATCAAACTTAATCGAATTTCTGTCTGTTATTGTATTTTCTGGATTAATCAAGCAAATGGCATTGAATTTCTAACTGATGTAATATCTGACCTTATCAACCAAAAGCCATTGAATTTCTGTCTTATATTTTAATTTCTGACCTAATTAATCAAATGCCATTGAATTTCTGTTTGATATGGTAATTTTTGACATTATCGAGCAAATATCATTACAATCTGTCTTCTAGGTAATTTTTGACATTATTAAGCAAATGTCGTTGAATTTCTGTCTGATGTTGAAATTGCTGACCTAATTAAACAAATTTCATTGAATTTCTATCTAATGTTATAATTTCTGACCTCTAATATTGAATTTCTGTCTGATGTTGTAATTTCTATTATTTTCAAGCAAAAGTCATTGAACTTCTGTCTGGTGTTGTAATTTCTAACATAATCTAAGAAATGTCATTGACTTTTTGCCTAATTTTGTAATTTCTGACCATATTAAGCAAAAGTCATTGAATTTCTTTCCGATATCGTAATTTCTGATCTAATCAAGTAAACGTCATTGAAGTTCTGTTTGTTGTTCTAATTTCTGACCATATCAAGCAAATGTTATCGTTTTTCTGGTTGAATGTACACTTATATTCATACGGTATGTATTTTTTTTAAAGTACTGTCTCATTACGTTTTCTTCACAGTAGTATTGTATATTTATATATCTATATAATAAGGAAATTTTGTTCGCGCATCGGCGGAGCCCATCGAGCGAGCGGAGCGTGAGGTTGACGAGCGAAACGACCAAGGACCAAGAATTGCATATTTCTCTGTATATTAAGGAAATTCTGTCTGTTTTTTTTAACTTTGTGAGCATTCCTTCACTAGCAGGATTAAAATCTGTTTGTTGCTAGTAATTTATGTTCGCGTATTAGCGGAGGAAGCCTATCGAGCGGAGCGTGAGCTGCCGGGTGAAGCGAGGAGAAACGAAGCCCCTAGTATATATATGTATATACTTTTTTTTTCAAAGTTAAACTCGTACCGAATAAACTACTAAGAACCTTTTGAACTTATACAGCTTTAGCTGGTCTAGGCACTGTTTGGGAATTGCTTATTTTTCGATTTGTCGCCTTTAAATGATTCGACACTATACTCTAAATTCACAAGTCAAAAATTGTATTGCGGGTATTTGGTTTGTGTTGCATATATTTCTATGTCACTTATGGTTACGTGTCTTTAAATATTTTTAGAGTTATTGTTTATAATAATCTTTGGTTTTATGTAGATTGTGCGTGTCTGATGAATTTTACCATAAAATCTTTGTGTTAATTTTGTTTAAGTAGAAGTACTTGTATTTATAGTTAAACTGTTGTGTGTTTGTCAGAGATATTTGCCTACGTAACGTTTAGACATGGCATTTATTAAATTGATATTGTTTACGAGTTGATTAAGTTCATTTTGAATGTAATTATAATGTTGCACTATCACAAATATGAAATTTAACTTCCTGTTGGCACAGAAGCAATATATTTTCTCTTATTTTTATGTTATATCGTTTTTGTTTTTGTTCATTTTATTTTTGTTTTGTTTCTTTGTAAAGTCGTTTCTATGAAGCCTTAGTTCGAAAATGTGTAAACTTATTTTAAACGGCATTACTGATATAATATATTTTAGCATGTACAGAACTAGTTGAAAAAATATAGTCGATTCAATTATAAATCTCTTAACTGCTTCTTGGAAATAATATCTATATATAAGTACATAATTTTTTTTATTATGTTTTATTGTGTTTTAACTATGTTTTGTTAAAATATCATTTGTGTATATGTAAAGGCCACCGAAAAGCAATTTTCTCCCGAATGTAATTGATAATTAGATGTACAGTGGTACATTTGAGATACTTTGTATTGTAATGACGAATGTTTTTGGACTTCTGTTAACGATTCGAATCGAATAGATGTTTGATATATATTTAGTCTGAAAAGCAAATGGCCGATATGCAAGCATCACATATGTATGAATATATCTTCTTAATTATATTACTATTATTAGATATTACAGTGGGAACTGGAGATTGGAAAACAACTACACCTTGGCAAGAAGTGCTTCAAGGTGTTTTGATTTTCTCAAATTCCTGTTGACTGTTGACTTATGTGGCTAACTTTACGTGTGACTTTATGGGCAAATGCCTTTTGTATGCACTTGTGCTCTGACATTTAAGGGTACTCCAAAATCGCCTTTTTGTGCGCGCGTTTGTGTAAAAAAAAAAACTTGAAGTAATTACCAACTTTTAAATGTTGATTTTTCATATAGGATGGCTTTTGGTAGATGAGAAAAAGTTTAAGTACTTTGACTTTTGTGCAATCCATAAGTTCCCAATCATATCATTGATGCAATTTTCTGCCGGTTCATTACTGTTTGCTTTGCATTTATGGGAGCACAATTTGGTTATAGAAGTCAACTCAAAAATGATGTTCCTAGAAACGTTTTTTTTTTTTCGTATAATATACTCGAATCCTCTTGGTCTAATCCCCATTGTGTCTCATTCCCTTCGAGAAACCCATTCGTTATGATACGGAAACCCACCTTTCTTGGCATTACATGTCTCGCTCTAAAGGCAGCCCCGACACCGTACTTTTCAGCTATATTGTGTCTACAATCAAACGTTCTTGCAAAATATTATTATTAACAATCGAAATAAATCAAGTAGTGCCCTGGAGCTTAACTAAAAACAAAATAACAGCTTCCAACTGACAATCCAAGAGACAAGACGAAATGACAGTGTACAAAGGCACTACTACCGCTAAAAGCTAGACGGTATCCATCACCACTGCCAACAACAACCACAACTTCAGTAACGGCAAGGACAACAGCTTATACGACTTGTACTAAGCGAAATAAACTGAGGGTTCTGCCCTCTATTCATTCATTCATTCATTTATTCATTCATTCATTTATTCATTCATTCATTCATACAACGCAGTTGCGGATATACGAGGGTAGGTCAATAAGTCCTTAGAAACGCCTACGATGGCGCTCGTAGTATCGCTGATGGTCTGTTTTTAGTAAGCATCATGCCTCACCAGGTATCTGTTAATTTTCAATTTATTTCATGTTTCAATTTTGGATGACAAATTGGGTATGAAAAAAATATCTGCGAGATGGGTGCCGCATTTGCTCTCAGCTGAGAACTTTTGGAACGCACGCATTGCGATCTCTGCGCAATCTACTCCCAAGACGAAAGAACAGTCAAAACAGTTGTTTGTTAAAAGCGAACGTGCTCCAAAGAAGGCAAAGACGGTGAAATCAGCTGGAAGGTTACGGGTACTGTGTTTTGGGATGCACGTACTATTATCTTCTTTGACTATTTGGAAAAGGGACGGACGATAATTGAACAGTATTATGCGTCATTATTCATCATCATCATCGGCACTACAACCGCGGACCGGTCTTGGCCTTATTTACCAAGTCCTGTGGCTTGTTAAATTTTCCATAATGATTTGTTTTTTCCGGGCAAGGTCATTAGTCTTGCGCCAGAGGCTCCCCGACGGGGAATCGAACTCCGGTCTCCCGCATGACAAGCGGGTATACTAACCACTATACTATCGAGGAGCCAATATTGAGTCATTATTAGGTCAGCTAAATAAGCAAATAAAAGAAAATCTACCTCATTTTCTAAAGACTTATTGACCTGCCCCCGTACTATCTATCTTTTCATTTATTGGTCTGTAAGAACCCTAGAGTTCATGTCGTCACTACCCGGGCTATTGAACCGTTCTGTATTCTGCGCATTCTCCCTCTTCGCTTTCTAACGTTATCACACATTTAATTCATTTAATTATCATAGAACCCGGTTTCACTAATACGAATGTAAATGCCGTTCATCAATATTTGTAAATAGCCCGATAAGCTGCCACAGAGCGAGAGCCAGGTTGACTCGTCGGATGACCCGACACACCTTCCTTGCCCAGGATACGGCTTACATTCGAGATTTCGTTTTAAGGGTGGAGTCTGCCACATCACTCGATCCGATTTAGCATGCCAAAAGGAAGGGGCTTTAGACCCCAACAACTTAGATAACATTTAGATGAAAATCATGTTAAGTGGTTCCGTCAAATAATGGTATGGTCTCTATCGCTCCACAAACCGCAATCAACCAGCTAGAACATTCAACTATCTCGCACACACTGTCGACTAGATGCAAATTATCTACCGACAATTTGATATTATTGTCCTTAGTGTCCTTAATGTAAACAACTCTAACTGGTTAGTACATTCGACGAGACTAGCTAATGAATACAGTATTAGCCACGATGCGGCTCAGTTAGTGGAGAAGCTTACACGACTGCCAGATAACCGGAGGGAATCTTTCAAGGCCTTGGATCGGTTTTAATCTTCTAAGCTAATATTCTATTCCTAGCAAATGACTGTGCCATTGGGAAATTCGAACTGTTAAAAGTATTAAAATGGCGCAAGACTAATAACCTTGCCCGGAAAAACAAATTATTATGGACAATTTAACAAATGTCCGATAAGGACCGCATACCGGTGGCGAGACTTGCTAAATAAGGCGAAGACCGGACTCCGGTTGTAGTGGCAATGATGATGATGAAAAGTACTAAAAACGAGTTCTCACTATTACTCACTATCTGGCAATACCATCGCTAGATAGCATATTAATTGCAATGTCGAACATACTTATGTCAGAACATTACTAAAAAACATGTTTCAACTGCTGAACGACTACTGGAGCAATGATGCTCATGATGGCATCTTATCAGCAGAGGTAACAGAAGACAATGAAAAGGATCTTCAAAGGCTTGTATCGGATGAGCGATTTGCCAAAATTGAAACTGCGTATTTCGAAGTTTTAGGAGAACTCAATGGTCTCATCGACGGGCTGTCTATGACTAAACTATGTCTCATTCAACACTGACCCGTCCCGTCGTAACCAGTGGCAGCAAAGCCAAATCAACTGTGCCAACGCTTCAACTGCCCACCTTCGAGGAATCGTTTAACGAGTGTTTGAACGTCAAAGACATGTTTATCAGCTGTGTGACCAATGATATATAGCTCTTCAATGTGCAGCGACTACATTATCTCAATTGTAGCCTTAGTGGTAGTGCAGTGAGTGTGTTAAAAAATATTCAGATTAGAGATGACAACTTTCAGACCGCTTGGGATATCTTACAAAGTCGGAATGACAACAAGCGTAGGCTTAGTAAACAGTACCCTCATGACATTGTAACGCTGCCAACCATGACTACCGAATCGTCTTGGGTCTTACGTCAGACTCTTAATGGCATCTCTAACATATAAACACAAAGTACGCAAGCAAATAGTGAAGAACAACACAGAAAGAAAATCGAATAAGCAAAAGCATCAGCCGTATACCAAGCAATAACATAGCAATTCCACATCAATTGACTGTACTTGAGTTTACAAATCGAATTCGTACACGCGGCAGTGGCCTGATGTGTTGAGCATTGATACAATCCTTTAGTGATTCTAACCGTCATAGCGTCGGTTCGAATAACACCTTCTTCATTATCGCCGCAAACGATATAGAATCATCGAAGCCGTTCAGCCTCTGAAGCAACTAGGGCGGGCAATCGATCAGTGGGACGTTTGGTTAATTTTGCGTGTGACTGAAAGATGGATCCTGTCATTATTAAAGACTGGGAAACTTCATTTGACAGCCCGAACTACATTCCCATGTATGCAAAGCTGGAAATGTTTTTGGAAAACCGCCTTCAAGGTCTGGATGCATTAGCCGCATGTTCTCGGCAAAATCTAGGGGAGAGTCAACAAAAAACCATGCAAAACACAACCGGCCCACAGCCATCAAGCAAATGTCAATCGATGTCTAAGTTGTGCTGGTAAGCATGTGTTCTTATGTTTTACCCTGGTTTTAGAAAACAAACCCCAGCACAGAGATTGATGTTCGTGATGAAAGCAAAGCAGTGCGGACATTGTTTCAAAGCTAACCATGCACAAGAGCACTGCTCATCGGATTTTACTTGGTTAAGATGTCCCCAAAATCACCACACAATGTTGTACGACAGCATCCAGGCTCATGATCCCAATGTCATCACAAACCAGATGCGGACAAACAGCACTTGTGACCCCGTCACCCTCGTAATTTACTCTGTGAATCTATAGACGAACATTCACTTGGAACTCTAGAGCCGGTTCTGCTGACTTGAGCTCAAATTGGAGTACAATCTGCTACTGGATATTATCTAAAACTTCCCATCCTTTATTTATTAGTGAGTATGTGGTCAACAATCATCTTCATCATCGGCGTACACGGCTCCTTGTGCCGGTGACTGTGGTAGAAGGATCGAGCGTTGGTAAATCAACAGGTCTTATCGATATCTCTCAGCTCTCTCTGAACTCTCTCAGAGAACCTGATTTCAACTCTAACTGCAAAGCACTAATTTTACCACGGTTGAGTTATCTCATGCCCACTCTGTGAATTGAGACCAAACCATTTTCTGAATTGTTGGATCTTGATCTGGCTGATCCAAAATTTCATGAGCCCGGTTCTATCGATGTCATTCTGGGAGCTGATCTTTATGGCTTTCTTCTACATGGTGAAATTATGCAATCATCCGGTGGTGGTGCTCCTGTAGCACAACTTACCCATTTAGGATGGGTCATCTACGAACGCTTACCCGAATCATTAACTCGAGAGTTGCCTACAAGTTTTTGTCCATTTTCTGAGACGTTAACTTAGTTCAGTGTATGTGGAAATTCAACAAGCACGAGGACGTGGAAACCTTTTCCAAAATGACTCAAGATGAACTCTACTGCGAAGAATTGGTCAAGAAAACGGTACGACGGATCAGATCTGGACGGTGCATCGTGAAGTAGCCGTTTAAGGATTCCATCGATTAAACAACACTAGCGAATTCAAGAGGAGACGCCTTCAAAGCTTCCACCACTAGCTATATCGCCTAGACAACAAGCCAACAATGAAGACAATGTGCCAAGAATTTATGTCCGAATACCTGAAGCTTGAACACATGGAACTTGTTTACGAAAACGTGTCACCTCAGGGTGTGTGCTACATTGCCCATAATGGAGTACACAAGGAGTCGAGCTCGACAACAAAATTGAGAGTTGTCTTCAATACAGCCAGGAAGTACAAATCAGGTCAATCACTTAATGATTGTCTGCGTATAGGTCCTTAGCTTCAGAGTGAGCTCTCTGCACTTATTTTACAATGGCGTGCTCATCGAATTGGCTTTATGGCAGACACTGAAAAATGCTATATGAAAATACTTGT
This sequence comes from Microdon myrmicae, assembly GCA_963931805.1. Lineage (NCBI taxonomy): Eukaryota > Metazoa > Arthropoda > Insecta > Diptera > Syrphidae > Microdon > Microdon myrmicae. Next base: position 134,541,139 of record OZ007500.1, read on the forward strand.
GCAGCGAGATGATGCCGATATGCAGCGAATCATATGGACGGATAACGACGGTATTCCAGCCATTTTCAGACTACTTACGGTCACCTAACGTTTAAACTGCTCGCCGTAACTTACGATAAAGGTGCTCCACACCAATGATGAAGAAGCTGAATTTCCTTCAGCTCCGGGAATCATTCTATATGGATAACTGCCTCCATGACACTGCTCAACAGAACTACAGCAGTAGCTACAACGAGGAGGTTTCTGCTACGAAAATGGAACTGACATTCTACTGAGTTTCTACAAGGAATAACCACTTACGGCAAGTTGAGCGACCCTTGCTGTGATCTAAATTTTGATCGTGAAACCAAGGTACTTGGGATCTACTGGTTTTATAAAAGTGATTGCATAGGCTACAAGGTGAACGTCACAAAAGTCTCGTCAGCAATTACAAAACGTCAACAACTTTCCGATGTTGCCAAAATTTATGATCCAACCTGCCTGCTGGCACCAGGCAAAATAAATTGTCAACAACTGTGGCTTTCTGGTATTTCTTGGGATGACCCACTTCCGGAACCTCATCAGCAGAACTGGGTTCGATTTCGAGAAAAGCTTCCATTGATAGGTGGCATCAAGGTTTCTAGGTGGGTTTTCTCGTCACCAGATACTACCAACTACATGTTTTTTCGGATGCATCTACCTCCGCTTATGCTGCCGTTTCCTATCTACGAGTCAAAACAGTTGATGGTTAAATTAAAGTGTCGATGCTCATGGCCAAAACTAAAGTAGGAGCTTTAAGGAAGATCACCGTTCCATGTCTGGAATTCAACGAAACACTTCTTGCTTTAAAAGTAGCTTCCAAAGTGCTCGACACCTTAAAGCTGACGTCAATTGCAACTGCTGGTCTGTCTCGAAGACAGGCGCGAAATAATGCAACTTCCACAGGTCACACATTCTTAATCCTCCCTCCTCCCATCACTCACCTACTGGTCCTAACACGAGGCCGCCTTTTGCCCCACTCCTTCCCACACCTAGTCCTCGCTCCCATCCATTCGACTCTGGAAAAGGCGCACTCCCTCCACTTCGACATATACGCTCTGACGGAGACCAACCTTATCCCTAGTATCAGTAGTCTTGAACTATTCCCCCCTCCTTCAGTGTTTTTCGCGATGACGACGCTCATCAAGAAGGTTCCAACTCCCCATGCCGTGGAGTGCTGCTCGCCACTCATAACAGATTCACTTCGTCTCTAATTGCCATCTCTTCATCTCCGGATCTTGACTCCGTCGCTATTAAAATTGACAAGCGCCCCAAGTCTCTATTTATTATCTGTTTCTATATTCCTCTCTCTCGACCTATCGCGTCATTGAGGCGGCAGATAACCTTACTGAGTTAAGCACCGCAATTGACGATATCATCGTTCTTCGCGATTTTAACCTCCCCCACCTACAATGGACATCGGCTGACGACCAAGCCTTCTTCGTCTCTAACCCCACTAGTTCTAATGAACGTATTTTTATAAACGGCCTCACCGACTCATACCTCCATCAAATTAGCAATGTCCCAAATCATATGGCGAGACAGCTGGACCTCGTGCTCACAACCGACCCACTCATGTCCTCAGTTGCCCCCAGCTCACACGCCCTCTCTACCATCGATAATTATCACCCCCCACTGCTCTTATCCTTATATCTCGATCACGAAACCCAGCCCCCTCTATCTCCCGACTGTTTTTCTTACAACTTCCACAAGGCTAATTTCCGCCTCCTAAATGAGCATCTTAGCAAAACAGCATTTCGTTTTGATCATTTGGGTCCAGAAGATGCCACGACCGCTCTCTATAAGGAGATTTACTATGCCGTCGCCCTATATGTCCCCTATTCTCGCCGCAGGTCATCGGTTTCTTCGCCGCCTTGGTACAACCGCAATCTCCGCAATCTTCGGAACAAAAGGAATAACTTATGGAACATTTTCCTCAAAATGCGATCTATTGAAAACTACACCAACTATCTCGGTTCCTTTTATAAATATTCCGAACTCTACAACTCCCTCTACTCCAAATACCTTATTAAAACACAATCCAATCTGATCAATGACCCTAAATCTTTTTTCCACTTTATGAATTATAAACGTAAATCCGACGCCTATCCTAACTCCCTCTCTTACGGCGCGACTACGCCAAACGACAACGTAACTATTGCCAACCTGTTCGCTTCGTTTTTCAATAAATCCTTCACAGACGTCTCTTTCGAACCCAATCCGTCGTATTTCAATGACTTGCCCGAATTCTTCCTTGGTCCCTTCACCCCTCAACTTATTCAGCGTCACGTAGTTGAGGGGAAACTAAGCTTACTCAAAGACGAGTACAGCCCCGGACCTGATGGACTCCCGTCTGTATTTTGAAAGAACTGCTCCACTTCTCTTTCTCTCCCGATATCAAAGATTTTTAACCTATCCCTTTCTCAAGGGATCTTCCCTAGTATCTGGAAATCCTCCTATGTCACCCCTATACATAAAAAGGGAGCTAAAAATGATATCAGCAACTACCGACCCATCGCCAAACTGTCTCATATCCCGAAACTGTTCGAAGGACTTCTTTACAATGCGTTATATTTTAGTTGTAAATCCATCATCTCACCCAACCAGCATGGTTTCCTTTCGGGTAGGTCGACCACAACCAATCTGATCGAGTTCTCATCTCATACTCTCCGTGCCTTAGAGAATGGCAACGAAGTCGATGTTATCACCACTGATTTCAGAAAGGCCTTTGACAAAATCTCCCATAATCTCATCCTTTTCAAGCTGTCCTCCCTAGGTTTCGAACCCCTATCGATCAAATGGTTATCTTCTTATCTGAAAGACCGGTCTTACCGTGTCAAATTCAGATCCTCCCTATCCGATCCTTTTTTTCCCACCTCAGGGGTTCCGCAAGGTAGTCATCTAGGCCCCTCATTTTTATCCTTACCATCAATGATGTCGACTCCCTCTATGCGGACGACGCCAAACTCTACAAAACAATCATATCTCCTCTCGACTCCTCACTTCTCCGACAGGACCTGGACAGCTTCTCAACTTGGTGTCGTAATAACTGCCTGGAACTCAATGTTGTCAAATGTCACTCCATTACCTTCTCCCACAAACGTCCACCCCCACCGCTACGCTCCTACTTCCTGCTTAACCAGCAGATTTCATACGTATCCTCAATACGAAACCTCGGAATCTTATTTGACAGGGAGCTCAGCTTCATCCCACATATCGATGATATCATTCTTAAGGCCAACTCCGCCCTAGGGTTTGTGAAACGCTGGTCTAAGGAATTCTCTAATCCCTACGTTTCCCGGTCCCTCTACATTGCCTTCGCAAAATCCAAGAGTTGACAGCTATTGACTGTTGGAGGTATGTGCCCACTGATAGTAATCCGGCTGACGTAGCCTCCCGTGGTGTGTACCCTTCCCACCTACGGAACTGAGACATATGGTGGTCTGGTCCAGAATGGCTAAAGAAAGATGAAAACGAATAGCCGAAACAAGTCTGTGACACCAAAGATGTCCTTGAGGTAACTTCATTACGTACGCAAGCCTTTCCAAATTAACGGAAGATCCTGGACACTAGGTCTTCGCTACAGATACTCCAACATCGACACTTTGGTTGGAGTTACATGCTGGTGCCATTGTTATACTGATATCGAACTAAGACGACCACATTTGAAATCACACTGGTGCACAGCCGTTGAAAGACGAGCAGCCTTACATTTCTGGATAAGGCATGTTCAAAAAATACATTTTGCTAATGAAGGTTCTTTCAAGGTTAACCTATAAGTTCAAACAGCAGGTTACTAAAACTTAATCTAATCATCGACGAAAGTGGCGTCATACAATTGAATGGGCGACTACGAAATGCTTGGCTTTGTTTTTTACTCTAACGCGCGCACAAAAGGGGAATTTCATCATCATCATCGGCACTACATCCGGGTATCGGACTTGGCCTTATTTAGCAAGTCCTGAGACTTGTTAAATTTTCTATAATGATTTGTTTTTTTTCCGGGCAAGGTCATTAGTCTTGCGCCAGAGGCTCCCCGACGGGGAATCGAACCCCGGTCTCCCGCGTGACAGGCGGGTATACTAAAAGGGGAATTCGGAATACCCTTAAATGTCAGAGTACAGTGCGAACGGATGGAGAGGAAGCGGATAAGGAAAGGAGGTGTCGATGATTGGTCTTGAATGCGTGGACATCACTATGTCTGAACGATTTTCTATTATACTACCTAAGGAAAGCAAACTGAATGAGATGCTTATAGAGCAAGGGCATTCGTGTACGATGCATGGTGGTAAGCAAACAACTCTGAACTTTCTCCGAAGACGTTATTGGATAATCGATGGTCGTGCCTCAGTTCAGAAGTTCATTCGTCATTGTTTGACATGTTTTCGTCAAAGACCACTAAATACATCCCAAATTTTGGGAAGTGTTCCCACTCCTCGTTGTACAGCTGCTGCTCCGTTTAAGCATTCTGGGTTAGATTATGCTGGACCTTATGCTATTCGAACCACAAAGGGCCGATGTCATCGTAGTTACAATTGATGGGCTGCACTCTTTCTCTGCCTGAGGACTAGAGCTCATGCTCACTCTCTGTCTCTTTGTCGGACTGAGCACTAGAGGTCGTGCGAACGCGTGAGCGATATGACCACCGAGACATTCCTTGCAGCTTTTCGACGCCTCTTTTCCATACGAGGGTACAACTCTAACATCTACAGCGACTGTGCAGCGACATTTTCTGGTGCAAATGCGCCACTCAAGGACTTTGCACCATTTCGAAAGCAGCTATGCTAGATGCAAAAGATACTTCACTCCGTCCAACCTGGCTACTATTTACAAGGCGTATATTCGTCCCAAAATGGAGTTCAATTCCCATATTTGGTCAGGCGCATCCAAAACTGCACTACACGTGCTCGACAGGATGCAAAAACGAGCAGTGAAACTTATTGGGGACCCAGACGTGAGTCGATCAATTCCGTCGTTAGAACACAGGCGCAACGTATCATGCCTATCTCTTTTCTATAGGTATTACCACGGTCGTTGCTCAACTGAACTTGCTGTATGTGTTCCGCCCCTTCAGACATTTTCCCGCGATACTCGGCAATCTGTGCGCATCAGATCACGTTGAAAGTAGACTTTAGGTGCACAAATAAACATAGAGTCATTCTTTAGCTAAACCACACGAATGTGGAATGTTCTGTCTGATAATGTGTTTCCTGGCCGTTGTGATGTCCAGACATTTAAGGCCAATATATATCGACACCTCCTTTCCTCATCTACTTCCTCTAGGTGCGAACATACAGGGCAAAGTCTCTGCTTTCAACCCGGCGAAGGCCAGGACGATCCTTGTCCCTGTTCAATCCAAGTTGACATGCAGTCTGCATGTGACACCCCTGGGTAGCTACTTTGGCACCCTCCAAGTAGGGAACCAATGCATGCAACGACATCCTGAGAAAGATGGCGCAGGACTAATAACCGTGCCCGGAAAACGAATTATTATGGACTATTTAACAAGTCTCCGATATGAATCGGATACCGGCGGAGAGACTTGCTAAATAAGGCCAAGACCGGATGAAGTCTAATGATTTCGAGTGCCATGTTCCATTGTTTCGTTTCCCGTAGTTCGAGTCTCGTGATCCAAATCTTGGCCATCGTGTACCTATATTACGTTGCCGGTTTCCTATTTCATACCCCGCTGGTCAAGTCCCGTACGTCGTAGCTCAGAATCTCATGGATTGATTTTTTTGCACTGGTTAGTGCCCGGCTTCACATTCTCGTGGATCGTGCGCCGAGTCTCGTGGTCCGGGCTTCGTAATTCGAGGTCTGGTGCCATGGCGATCAGAGAGTTGAAGATCTAGCTTCTTGGCAGGATTTGTGTATTAGTTTCGAGCCTCTTGCCCCGAATTTCGGGCATCATTTTCTGTAGTCCAGATCTAGTGTCACATTTCTCGTATGTCGCGGCTCGACTCTTATGATACGGGTTGAGGGTTTTCAGTTTCGTGCGTCTAGTCTTTCGGTGCGAATTTCATGTCACGGTTGTGAATTTCGTTGGCAGAATCTCGCAGATTGAGTTTCATGCCTCAGTTTTGAATCTCACATATTCACGGTAATATTCTTCGGAGGTTCGTGGAATTGTTCCACGCCATTCGGATTATATGCACTTCAGAAGATAATCCGACGGGTGCCACCACGCACTAATCTCACGGATTCACCGTCATATTCTTCGCAGATTTATAGCGTTTTGCGACAATAGTGAAGAGCGTGTGATTCGAACCGACGCTATCACGGTTAGAATCGCTAAAATATAGAATCGAAGCTGAACGCATCAGGCCACTGCCGCTTGTACAAATTCGGTTTCTACACTTAAGTACATTCTAATGTGGAAACGCTATATTATTGCTATGGTATACGGCTTTAATGGATGTGCTTTTGGTGGTGTTGTTCTTTACTATTGGTCGGTGCATCTGCTAGAAACGCCACTTCACTCCCTTCCCAGTAACTTTCGTTACGATCAACTTTGAAATGCGAACGACTGAGCGAATAGCGAGCGAGAGAGCGATCGAGAGAATGTCAGAGCAGGCGAGTGAACCGGTGCTCTGGGTAGAAGTCGTGTGATTGTAAGTAGTAAAGTTCTGTGTAATTTGGGAGTGTGTGTTATGTCGTACAGATCACGCCGGGGTCACCAGTTATAGCGTTTCGCGACGATAGTGAAGAGCGTGTGATTCGATCTGACGCTATCACGGTTAGAATGACTAAAATATAGAACCAAAGCTCAACGCATCAGGCCACTGCCGCGTGTGCCCGAATTCGGTTTCTAAACTCAAGTACATTCGACTAATGTGGAAATGCTATATTATTGCTATGGTATACGGCTTTAATGGATGTGCTTTTGGTGGTGTTGTTCTTTAATATTGGTCGGTGCATCTGCTGGATACGCCACCGATTCGTGGAATTGTTCCGCGCGATTCGGGTTATATGCGCCCCACAAGATAATCCGACGGATCACACCATGCACCAATCTCACGGATTCACCGTCATATTCTTCGCAGATTCGTGGAATTGTTCCGCGCGATTCGAGTTATATGCGCTCTATAAGACAATCCGACGGATCGCACTACGCACCAATCTCACGGATTCACCGGTATATTCTTCGCAGATTCGTGGAATTGTTCCGCGCGATTCGAGTTATATGCGCTCTATAAGACAATCCGACGGATCGCACTACGCACCAATCTCACGGATTCACCGTCATATTCTTCGCAGATTCGCGGAATTGTTCCGCGCAATTCGGGTTATATGCGTTTCACAAGATAATCCGACGGATCGCACCACGCACTAATCTCACGGATTCGCTGCCATATTCTTCGCAGATTCGTGGAATTGTTCCACGCGATTCGGATTATATGCCCTACATGTGACAATCCGACGGACTGCCCACTTTGCGGTATATCCCCCGACGGCGCGAACATCTTTTTCATCAGAACTCGATCCGTTACAGAGGGGAAAGCTGTGGAATACCCTCCCCACGCGAGTGTTTCCAGAGCGTTACAACCTGCAGCTGTTAAAAAAGACGCCGTGTCGGCGCTATAAGTTCGCCTCTCCCGGGAGAAGTTTAATAAAAAAAAAAAGAATGACGCGCTTTGTGTCCGAACATTTGTGTTTTTTGTTTCGCGCCTTGTATACAGACGTTTCAATTCACGTGTTTCGAGCCTCGTAGCTTTTGTCTCATGCTTCGAGGTTCGTTTGTTTCTTGTCCTCCAAGTTTCGTCTTTCGATGTTCTTACTTATAGTCCATGTTTCGAATTTTTGGTTTTGTTTCTCATGGGTTTTAATTACTTACTTATCCAAGGTGCGAAGTCTATGTGTCCAACAAAAGACTCTTGCAATCCAGTTTTACAATGGTACAATGATTTGTTGGTGTAATGAAGATTTCACGCTTTTTTTAGTATAGAAGTCTGAGTCGTATGTCAATTCCTGACGTTATTTTCTATTCATATTTCTATTACAAGCAGTAATACTATAAAACTATATAGTATTTATTTTGTTTTATTGCCTCTGATAACTCCTTTGGGCTCCTCGATAGTATAGTGGTTAGTATAGTCGCCTGTCACGCGGGATTCCGGGGTTCGATTCCCCGTCGAGGAGCCTCTGACGCAAGACTAATGACCTTGCCCGGAAAAACAAACTATTATGGAAAATTTAACAAGTCTCAGGACTAGCTAAATAAGGCCAAGATCGGTTCCCGGTTGTAGTGCCGATGATGTTGATGATGAATAAGTCCTTTACCGTTTGTGAATTATAAAAATGTAAGTAACTAGTCAAATACCCACCCCAATTGTAAAGATTGATATTTTTAAAATTGATTTTTATTTTTAATTACTTTTACCTCTACTTTAAATATTGCAACTGCGACAGAAGGCACAGGTGGATCAATCGTATGAATCTACATTTTGACTAGGATGCTTGAAAACCTCTTGAGACTTTCGGCAAGTCGAGCAGTCATTAGTTCATATGATACGAATACACTATTCTGAATATGTCCATGTTCCAGAGAAAATCATTTTGGATTTCGTTCTACTCCGTGTTATAAATGGCTAGGTAGGACGCCCTAGGGCATCACAATTATCGAGGTCATGAGAAAGATTGAAAATCTACCTTAGAGTTTTCTATGGATATTATTTTAATATGTCATCATCATCATCGGCACTATAGCCGGTATCCGGTCTTGTCCTTATTTAACAAATCTCTCCACCGATCCCGATTTCGAGCCGATGCCATCCTGTTACGTGAGTAACCGTTCCATCGTCTTTGTTCTGGCGAGGGCTAAACTCGGCTGCATTGTGGATGGAAAATTTAGATACTTTAAGTGTAAAGAAAAACTAATCGACTTGAATATTGAGTTTCAATGGAGTTTGATTTGAAAACCAATTGCATGCAGCTGAGTTATAGTTTCTGATCGAATACAGCTGGTGTGTAAACCCAGTTTCTCTTCGACTGTGGTGTCTTCGGCTAGTTTCGAAGTTGACCATCGTCGAAACCAAACAGAGAAAAAACAGAAACCTTCGTTGGAACAGGATATACAACCAAAGAAAAACGGAGTGTGGATGGGGGACCGTTGCGACTGTCTTTGTTCGAATGCGTGACGTTTTTTCGTGAGAGTAGAGAAGTAAGTAAGAGTTGTTAGCGGCAAGAAGTCACTACGTCCCTGATCTGGCAAGTTGTGTAAATGGAGTCTTTTACGTGTCGTTAGAGTTATGTTTTGGTTGTTCAGTAAAAAGTCGAAAAGTTAGATGTCGTGAGTGGACTTTGTTATTAACCGTCGGATGTTTTCTGTTTTCAAAAACGTTGCAAGAGGAAGAGGGAGGCTGGAATTGGTAACGTCGGGATAGCGTTCACTGTGAAGAATCGAAAACGGGGTTGTTCAAGTCCCGTCGTGGTTGAAGGTTGCACGCAATATGAGAGTGTGGAGAGACTGGAATGAGCCTGTGGGGGTTCTCTATACCACATGGAGAACCAACCCACAATGCCAACCATCCTTGACCGCTAACAGCGCGTCACCTTATCTTAACCTGTAACCCAACTCCCCACGCAAAGTCCGCAATACCATACATTCCTAACTTCGCAATAACCATACTCCAAACCCGCAACAGAATACAATTCAACAGAATATTTTCTAACCATCCCCGCATACATTTTCCCAAAATCGCTTCGGTCAATTCTCTACTTAATTCATATTCCCTCCTTGCGACCAAGCAATCTTAATTTCCCCGAAATTCATATGCTGTAACAAAACGCATATTCAAATCCACAACGGAACATCAACCACCGCCACCAACTATACCAAGCCGCATACATTTCCCCGAAATTACTTCGGTTAATATCTTATCTTAACGATATTCCTTGCTTGCACCCAAGCAATTTCAATTTCCCGGCATACACAACCAACGAATCCAACTCAGCTTGTACGGCGAGGATTCGTTGCGTTCTTATGCGAAATAAAAAAATTCTTCGGAAGTGGCAGTGAGTTTATTTCTGCTATGTAATTTTTTCCATTCCATTAACCAGTCGTTGTCCATCCGCCATCGAGTGCGCACCCCCATTTACACCGCTTTAAAACAATAGAGTCCGAGGCGAACAGTTGACATATGAGTAGTATGATTGTTTATAAGAGTTGCGCGCGGCGTCGAGTGTCCTTCGTAGGTTCACGCCTAATGTTACGACTGCCAAAATTGTACGATTTTAACCACCGGATAGACTAAAACTAAAATAGACTAAAGTGAAGTACGATTTAATTAAGAAACCCCTGCCCCGAGTGCGAGGAATTCATATGTGAGATTGTGACATTTTAGTTTTGGAATAACAGTTACTTAAAATTTACGGACTTAACTGAATTGAAATCTGCCCCGAGGGCGAGGAATTCATACGTGAGATTGTGACACTGTAATTTTGAATTACCAACTACTTTAAATTCACGAACTTAATTGAATTAGATTTTGTTCCGAGTACGAGGAATTTACACAAACGGATTTTGTAAAGTTAATACATGATAAATAAATGAACGTTAATTCAAACAACATACCAGTGCTTGACTTTTTTTACTTTTCGAAAGCCTGCGGGTGAACTTGGTGCCTTTTGAACCCGTGTCCTTGCCGACACACATACATAACCCCCCGCAAGCCCACAGGAACATCTATCAATAAGGGAAAATTAATTTTGCAATCTTCAGAACAATAAAGTTTTAAGTGGTTAATTGAAAACCAAAAGAAGGAATTACGTGTCGAGTGTTTTAATTGCGGAGAGACCGGGAAGGACCCCGAGGAACGGTAGGTTACCACCCAAGAACACAAGGTATGTTCTTTTAATTATCCTAGTATTAACGCCGTCGGCGAATATAGGACAACTCGACGCAATTACCGCCGCAACACCGATATAAATCTTGCCGCATTCCATATTAACACCACATATTTAAAATAACTCAACTTACTATCTGAAAACCAGAACTTATTTTGGCGCAACTTCTTACAATGAATTACCAATAAAAGTAACACGGCATAACTCGAGCTAAATATCTAACAGATTTCGTACAGCATACTCCCATTAAGAAGAAAATAGAACATATTTGGACAAGCAGATAAGTGACGCGGGAGACCGGGGTTCGATTCCCCGTCGGGGAGCCTCTGGCGCAAGACTAATTACCTTTCCCGAAAAAAACAAATCATTATGGAAAATTTAACAAGCCGACTTGCTAAATAAGGACAAAACCGGTTCCCGGTTGTAGTGCCGATGAAGATGATGAAGTAAGATAATATAAGAATAAGAACAATATAAAAATGGAAGTAAATTGCAAATGAAATGTATACTTAAAACAGTAAGTGCAATGGGCAGTGAAACGTGTAAAACTGCACATGAGGGGTAACTGCGAGGTAGAGCGTTAAAATATAACCGCACTTGGACCTGCTTGCATGAAAGGCGGTTAAAATTCTTTGTCAACAACTCCAAACACATTAGATATGTTTGGTTTGCTTGAGAGTTGTCGGTACCTTTTAGGGTCTTATTTCAATATGAGGGCACATGCAACTTCTGGGTAATTGCAACAAGAATAATTGTTCAGCTGGTAGGCAAATACATTTTGCCGTAATTCCGTAAAACTTGTAACAATTTGAGTATGGGAAACATTCGAGGTTTTCATCTTTGCCTTTGCTTAGTGGTATCGAGTTGCTGTTCTGTGTGGCTGTTAATTGATTTGATGGGATTTTTAAATGGACATATGCTACCATATTTTATATCGAATCGTCGAAACCTGTTTCCTCGAAGCAATGACTTGCAGGCATACAAGAATCAGATCACGCTGGTAGATCACTTGTGAAACATTTTCCTCAAAACGCGTTCCTTCCAAAACTACTCCAACTATCTCGGTTCCTTTTATAAATTTTCCGAGCTCTACAACTCCCAACTACCTCACAAAAACACAATCTAATTTGATCAATGGCCCCAACTCTTTTTTCCACTTCATAAACTACAAACGTAAATCCGACGCCTATCCTAACTCCCTTTCTTATGGCGCGACTACTTCAACCGACCCCCTAACTACTGCCAATCTATTCGCTTCGTTTTTCAATAAATCCTTCACAGACATCTCCTTCGCACCCAATCCGTCTCATTTCAAAGACTTGCCCGAATTATCCCTGGGCCCCTTCACCCCTCAAATTATTCAGCGTCCCGTAGTTGAGAAGAAATTAAACTTACTCAAAGACGAGTTCAGCCCTGGGCCTGATAGACTCCCGTCTGTATTTTTAAAGAAATGTTCCACTTCTCTTTCCCTCCCGATCTCAAAGATATTCAATCTATCCCTTTCACAAGGGATCTTCCCTAGTATTTGGAAATCCTCCTATGTCACCCCCATACATAAAAAGGGACCTAAGACGATATAAGCAACTACCGTCCCATCGCCAAACTGTCTCATATTTCCAAACTGTTCGAAGGAATTCTTTACAATGCGTTATCTTTACGTTGTAAATCCATCATCTCATCCAACCAGCATGGTTTCCTTTCGGGTAGGTCGACCACAACGAATCTGACCGAGTTCTCATCCCATACTCTCCGTGCTTTAGAGAATGGCAACGAAGTCGATGTAATCACCACCGACTTCAGCAAGGCCTTTGACAAAATCTCCCATAATCTCATCCTTTTTAAGCTGTCCTCCCTAGGTTTCGAACCCCCATTGATCAAGTGGTTATCTTCTTATCTGAAAGATCGATCCCACCGTGTCAAATTCAGATCCTCCCTGTCCAATCCTTTTCTTCCCACGTCAGGGGTTCCGTAAGGCAGCCATCTAGGTCCCCTCCTATTTATCCTTACCATCAATGATGTTGACTCCATTATTAAATACTCATCCATCTCCCTCTATGCGGACGACGCCAAAGTCTACAAAACGATCATCTCTCCTCTCGACTCCTCACTTCTCCAAATGGACCCCGACAGCTTCTCAACTTGGTGCCGTAATAACTGCCTTGAACTCAACATTATCAAATGTCACTCCATCACCTTCTCCCGCAAACGCCCCCCTGCCCCTCCCCCGCGTTCCTACTTCCTGCTAAACCAGCAGATATCATCTGTACCCTCGATACGTGACCTCGGGATCTTATTTGACAGGGAGCTTAGCTTCATCCCGTATATTGATGATATTATTCTTAAGGCCAACTCTGTCCTTGGGTTTGTGAAACGCTGGTCTAAAGAATTCTCTAATCCTTACGTTTCCCGTTCTCTCTACATAGCCTTCGTCCGCCCCCTTCTTGAATACGACAGTCAGATCTGGTCTTGTAGTGCTCCAAGAAGCCCTACCATTTTCCTCCCACGTACATTTCTACCCACCTACTTTATCATTAATCCATATCCCCAAACTAACATTCAATCCAATAGTAGACAAATCGAATTGTTCAATTACCATACTCATATTTCCAAATCCTTCCTAAAAACTACACATCATAATGCATATCTTCATATGCAAACAAACACACATTAAAATATATCCATTTCGTTCCCATACACTAAATTCTAAAATCCTTATCTCCATCTGGATTGCAGCCAGATGTGTATATTCTAAAAATAGATATTCCATTCCTTTTCTCCAATTTTTCACATACAAATCTCAATGAAGATTTGTATAAAAAGGCGATGAAAGTCGTATTCGAGGATCAGCTTCGGATCAAACCCCCACAATTTCTTCTTCAGTACAAAACTGAAGAAAGCACCCTTCCCAACAACATTCCCCTCTATAATAGAGGATTTCTGGACCCATCCCATAGGGTCTACAATTAACAAACCAAACACACGAACGCACAGTACAAGACGGCACAAATACAAACATACACACCGACCAAAGAGCAGATTATCAGACGCCAAAGACGTGATCTGCGTTTACTACCGCACCCAAGACCCACCGGTCTTGTAAGATTTCTTTCCCACCATCCCTCTATAAAAGTAGTTAGAGAACACTTGGACTAACACTGTCCACACTATCCTTGGATACCCCCCCTCTTTTCTTCTCTTTTCAGATGCCGCGAGACCGAGCCCAATATCCTCACGGATGTGGGTGATTCTGGTTATCGCAAGATGACCAGAAGTCAGAGATAAGATGAAGGACACATACGTCCTGTCTCGCCAAATTCGGCCTTCTCGCCACATTTTTTTTTTTTTTTTTTTTTTTTTATTCGAGGATCAGTCTCTAGGTTGGCGTCCGACGTTTAAGGTCGCCAATCAATTACAATAAATTAATATTAATCTAATAAAATAAAATATCATAAAATAAAAAGTAGTTTTTATTGTGCCTGGCCGATTCCCAGGACCCATATTAAACAATCGGTTGTCACTCTTCCCGGGGACCCGGAAGCACGGTGGCGACCATAACAGTCTCTACACTACTCGCCCCATGTACGCAGAATCGAAAGCGTGCAACATCGTTTTCTGCGTTTTGCCCCCCGCGGAGTGAACTGGACGAATCCACGTATTCCCCCCCATACACAAGCCGGCTTCATCTGATCAACTTCAACACACTTGATGAGCGCAGAACTCATGCCGATATCCTTTTCATCCACCGTCTCCTTTCAGGCACAATCAACTGCCCAAGCTTGCTCTCCATCGTTCCACTTCACACTAACCTCCGTAACCTGCGAAACCCTCATCTCTTCTATCAGCCCACCCACCACACTTCTTACGGCTCTAATGAACCCATTTCGCGAATGCTGCGGCGGGCAAACTCCTACCCTACCTCCTTCGATTTCAACTTTACCCCTACTGCTCTCAAACTTCATCTCCTCTCTTTCCCCTCTTGACCACGCCACTCCCCGTCTACACTCTTACATCCTGTACTAAGCGAGGTGAATGAATGAGTGATAATTGATGGATAAACCCAGTAACCAACCTGCCAAACATACCCCCCCCCCCCGCCCCCTTTTTTTCTTCTTCTTTTTAACCATAGTTTATGTTCTTATATATAGTTTTAAGATAGTTGTTAA